>APFE031666770.1:0-68819 GCA_000404065.3 Pinus taeda
CCAGGGTCTTCATTTCTACTTCCCGAACTAGTACGATTCCATCCATGTGAATGAATGTGTCGAAGTCGAACATGGTAGAAACCACTTGATTACCAGTCAATGATGTAAACTGTTAACAAGTGTGAGAGGAACCACCAGTAATTTCAATGGCCCTCAAAGTACTCAGTACAATCCATGAAATGTGAATGAATGAGTCGATGTTGAACACATCATAGAATCCTTTGATCGAAGGTCAATGATGCAACCTGTCGTCAAAGGCGAGAAACCTGCCATTGAGGCATGCAGATTCCAAGGTACTAACGACTTCTAGATCATCTTTCTAGATAATGAGTCAGAGTCGATAGAAAGCGATCCGTCATAGGCAAGCTCATAACATGAAACCATAGATCAAGTCTGAAGAAATATATTTGGCAAGGACTAACTCAGGGATGGTCAATGATGGATGACAGATATTTTGCAGGTGAATGGTTTATTTGCACAGACCTCTTGAACACATAATGACACTGCAAATAGTTTGGTGACAATTGACCCAAAGCTAATACCCAGAAATCGGCTGAAGACTTTCAATGTGGCTTGATTAACTGTTAGGTAAAGGATTTCCTAACCCAGGTGAATAAAAGTGTCGTGTTCAAGAGTGATGGAAATTTTTTCAAACACAAAGTACAACAAACAGGTTTATTTTTCTCTCTTTTCCCCCACCGTTTCTGGCAAGTACCTCTTTATTTTTGACAAGCTTGAGGAGGATAACATTTGCTTGTTTATAAGCTCATCCTTCGAATGAGTCCAACTTAATTTAGATTCCAACCCTAAGAAGGAGTGGTTCATTCCTGTTTGTAATTGAAAGGGTCCTTTATTGTTAAATTTTAACAAGTCCAATATATGAGAAACTCAACGTTTTTCAATTTTAGGGAGTCAGAAGAAAATCTTAAGAAAACTCCATGGTTTTCCTTTTTCGTAAATTTGTGTCCCAAAGCCCGAAAAAGTGTAAAATAATACTTGAGAGAACTACTTGACCATTACGATCAAGGAGTAATTTTCATAATTAGTGCCTTCAATCTGAAAAAGTAAAAAAGCGATCGAAAACACATTGTTTTATTACCAATATCGAACTCAAAACGACAAAAGTCCAGCAATCTTTTCATGTTTACACGGTCAGAAAAGAGCTGTAAGTGGACCATCTTTTTAATTCCATTTTAACGAGTCTAAAAAAAAAAATCGGCAATATTTTCATATTTTACAAGTCAGAAAAGAGCTTAAAGAGGACTCCTATGTGTTTTTGTTGAAAATGACCAATTCTCCCTGGACACCCAATATTCTACACAAAAACTGCAAACATTACTCATATTTGTTTAAAAATTAATAAAAATGTACCAAAAGTGACCTTTTCAAAGTGAAAAATAAACAAATTAAAAATTTATTTATTCAAAAAATCTTATAAAAAGGTTTTTTACAAGTTCATTTTCACCGTTTGGCTTTGGAGTAAAAAGTAAGTGCTTTTGGTAAGAAAACTTCCTGTGAATATTGCGGAAAATCCGACCGCTGGAATTGAGAACTGTCTTCTCCAGGTAATCCACATCATCCCTGACTTGCATTTCATCTATTTAAAATTTTATTTTAGGCTTTAAAATTTAATTTTTAGAAGGAAATTTGGGCAAAAAATCGCTTGCGGCGGTTGCGCAGGTGCACCATGTGCCCCCTACGCACCTCGATTTTTTCGTGCATAGGGAAAAGTCGAGGTGTTGCACCTGTTCTTAAGGAAAAGTGCGCAACTACACACTGTCTCTAAAAGAATGGGTGCGAACCCCGTGGAACACGGATTTAAAACCCTAATTTCTATATTTTTGCCCCACAAGTTTCAGATTGAAAAGTTTTAAACCATCTATTTTGCAATGTAGATAGACAAGATGCTTATTTGGCGGGAAAGAGAACACGGAGATGTGGATCAAGCCACATTACTCCATCCACCTTCATTACAGGCATTGAGAGCATGTGGGCTATTTAAATTTTGGGCCATACCTGGCATGAGGGCACAGGTAAACTTTCTACAATCGCTGGTAGACGGGTGGAGCACGCAGGACTAGTGTTTCATCATGGGAGGACACTAGCTTGAAATCGAGCTAGAGGAAATTTATTTTTTGATTGGTTTGCCAAAGAGAGGCGAAGGATCATCTCTATTCGGATCTAGGCCATGTGGCCAGTGTGTCACTAGTCTCCGACTAGAGTTTTGCAATGTCCAAACTGCGGACAAATGGATAGCTGTGAAGAGCATCACCCGTCGTGAACTTAAAGTGATCGCATTTACTGTCACCAGACTGTGTGTAAGCACAAAATTGCATTTAGCTACCATTTCCCAGATGCGCATGGCAGTAGACTGCTTCTGAGGCACCATCTTCAACTGGTGTGATGTTGTGTTAGCTAATGTGAAAGGCCAACTGACTAGGGAAAAGAATGGACAACTAAAGAACTTTGGATATGGTTACTTAGTTGTGAGCTTTGACCTAGAGAGGGTACCTATGTTGGTTCCACATCAACTTACCGTTGAGGCTGGACTTCCCCGAGATCCTAGGATTATGCGCTGGGTTGTAGTCATGGCCCGCCATCCTGAGGAGGGCACCAAGGTCGTTCGATTCTCACCTGAGTATTTTCGTTGGTTAGGGAACCAACTCTTTGTGATTCTGGATTTTCCATATCCTGGGATGGATTGTTGTGGTGATCCAGACATGGCTCTTCTACCAGGAGAGCAATGGGATGATACAGGTAAAATTGTTTTCAACATTTTTTAAATTATATATATATTTTTTTTGTTTTTTAAATCGTCCAAAAACTGATAGTAAAAGTTTTAAATGCAGATTTGGGTCCACGATGACTAGCCACTCTCTAGCCTTATGATAGAAGAAAGCCAGCTGCCGCAGCATTGGCCCCACAGGACCAATCAGCAAAGACCTTGGCCAAATTGGAGAGTCATCTAGAGCGCTTGACAGCAGATATTCCGTAGACCAGCATAGATGACATTCTTCTTAGGTTACACCGCTATGTGATTGGGGTCCCAGGACCTTTTAGGAGGTTCTTTGTAGGGTGGCCTGAGCAGTGGTGTCTTATCGTGATCATCACCAGTGATAGGATGATCGCCTTGTAGACTCATTTTTGGACTTTTTTGTGCTATCATTTTTGCCGATCATGAGGTGTTTTTGAACCTATGATCGAAGACGATGTATATTTTGACACACTTCTATGCTATGCTATATCACTATTATTGGTTATCTTGCAAAACATGTTATAGGATGTTTCTTAAATTTACTATTTGATTTAATGCAAATTTCTATTTAATATTCGAGAAGAAACTGCATCTGCTAATGTATTTAAATATCTTAGAATGTGCTGATATTCGATGTAATCAAATTCTCGTTCCAAGAGAAGGACTCTCAAAAATAATCGCAATAACACTGGATTTCTAATGGCATGAACTCTGTTAAGCTGTAATACAACGAGTTCCGAATCTAACCTAACAATCAAACTCCGAATCCTAAATGAAATGGATTCAGATAATAACTCAATCACTGCACTGTATTCTACAATGTTGTTCGTTCTTTGACTGAGGCTTACCCCATGCATAGATACTAACTTGTCAGAGAGCGAATAGATAACCCAAGCTGCGGAAGAGATGTTCCATGTACTACGACAAGTGCCACAACAAAACCGATGTATGTTTGGAGAGGCGTTGACATCTGCAATATCAAAATTAAAATCAAGATAAGCAAGAATAATGATGAAAAACACTCTCTAAAGTAAAGCACACATTCCTAATCTAAAAACACACCAAAATTAGAAAGAAACTAGTCTAAAAATCTCCACACTAATCTTTTAAGCATAATATCGCTTTAGATAAAGCCCATTTCTAGGTTTACCTAAAGATACACCATCAAAATCTTCTAATTCATAGGCCCTTTTGCCAGCTTTCGCTGAAAAATATACAGACCATGTCACATGGGTACAAATTTTCCAGCCCCTAGCTTATTGTTTGCTTGATCATAAAGTAAGACTAGGTCTCCTTCTAAAAAATTACGGGGTGTAACATTCAGATCATACTGAGCTTTAATTCTTTTGGCATGAGTTTCAATATCTAATGCAACATCACGTCAATTCTCATCTAATTGAGCTAAGTATAATAAACATTTTTCCTCTTTGGGAATGGCTGGTAATAATTGTATGTCCTTTTGTAATGATGGGATTTCGCATTCAATGGGTAGTACTGCCTCTAAACCATAAACCAGTTGAAAGGGAGTAAAACCTGTTGATGTTTTAACTGAGGTTCGGTATGCCCAAAGTGCTGAAAATAACATGTTATGCCAATTTGACCTATGAATCACAATGATTCGTTGGATCATAGTGACTAGAACTTTGTTGATTGCTTCAACCAGACCATTTGCATGTGGATAATATGGAGTGGAACTATTGTGACGTAGGCCAAGCTGATCTATAAGTTCAGTCATCATGATGTTTCGAAAATGACTCCCATGGTTGGTGATAATCACTTGAGGAATACCAAACATAGTAATTATGTGATTGAAAATGAAAATCGCACCAGTTTTTCCATCTGCTGAAAATAGGCATTGCCTCGGCCCACTTGGTAAAATAATCTACCGTATGGATGATATACGCATGCCCCCTAGCCGAGTGAGGGTTACATGTAATAAAATCGATACCCCATTTTGCGAATGGAACGATGGTAATTATAGGGTAGAGAGGAGCAGGTGGAGTGTGCATCTTACGATCAAAAATTTGGCAATTGTGGCATTTTTGGACTGCAGTGATACAATCTTTGAATAAGGACGACCAGAAATAGCCAACGCGTAAGATCTTTTGGGTTGTGGCATACCCAGACATATGACCGCCACATGCTCTGGAGTGACATTCATTAAGAACCTTTTCAGCCTCTTCATGAGTTAGACAATGTCGGAAAACAGAATCTGCCCCATGACGATAAAGAGTATCTCCAATAATAGTGTAAGGTTGGGATTGGAAACTTATTTTTCGGCGCTGAGATCATGAGATGTTAGGCCTAAAAGATTGGGTCGGGCGATGGACAATGATATCTCCATACCATGGATCAACAATGCTGATAAGGAACAAGGATTCATCCACAATGGGTTCTTCCGCCACATGTTCGGTATTAGCACAAGGGAAGTCACACATCAATTCCGCAAAAACCAAAGACTTCTTTGACTTGGCCTTTTCAAATTCCAAGTCAAATTCCTGCAGGATGACAATCCATTTGGAATACTTGCCCCCTAGCAATTGTTTAGTTAAAATGTATTGCATAGGGTTACAGTCAGAAATGATGGTGGTTTTACGTAGTAAAATGTAATGACGAAATCTTTGAACATCCTGTACTACTGCCAAGGCCAGTTTCTCCACATGTGAATATTTTAACTCAATCGGAATTAGAGTCCGCCTAAGATAATAGATCACATGTTCACTCTCGAATTCATCTTGTTGAACTAAGACCATCCCAATGGTGGAATGGGAAGCGGTGAGGTACAAGAAGTAATCCTGGTTGTAGTTGGGAGGGTGCAATAATGGCGCATGAGTCAACACGTATTTAAGTGCATCGAAATATTTGTCAGCTATCTCATCCCAAAAGAATGGAGTGTTCTATTTCAACAACCTGGTGAAACCTTTTGTAATCTCGGCGTAGTTAGGAATGAAACGACGTAAAATGTTTTCTTTCCCTTGCAAACTTTGGAGTAGGCGAAGAGTCGAAGGAGGTGTTAATTTGACAATGGCTTCGACCTTCGAAGGATCAACACAAATGTTGGCTTTCGAAACAACAAATCCCAGTAAACGACCTGTTTCTATACAGAAAACACATTTGTGTGGATTCAACCTAATCCGATAATGCCTACATCTCATAAAAATTGCTCATAAATGAGTGAGATGGTTGGATCAACGTAAAGAATGAGAAGGTAAATCATCGAGATAAGGCTGCACAATGTGCTTGATGTCATGGAATGCATAAGACATAGCCCTCTAAAAAGTTGCACTGGTATTCTTCAATCCAAAAGGTAACTTGCAATAAGAAAAGTTCCCCCATGGACAAATGAATGTCGTTTTTGGTTGATCGGCAGGTAGAATGTTAATTTGATTGTAATCGGAAAATCCATCCATAAAGGAGAAAATTTCACTGCCGGCACAATCATCGATAATTTGATCGATATAGGGTGTTGGATAATTGTCCTTGGGACAAGCACGATTAATATCCCTATAGTCAATACATATTCTTATTGTCCCTTGCTTTTTAGTAACCAGAACAATATTCGATACCAAATCTTTTAAAGGAATTGGACAAATGAAACCTGCTTTAAGTAATTTCTCAACTTCTGTTTTGATGGCAGTATCTTTTTGTGGGTGTATCTGACGCAAACTTTGCCAAATGGGTTTAGCATCCAGGTAAGTTTTGATCTCATGAACAACAATTGAAGGATCAATTCCTGGCATTTCCTCATAGGACCAGGCAAACACATCACAGAATTCTTGAAATAAGGCTTTATATGTTTTGACTTCAGTGTCCATACAAGAAGCACCTATGTGAATGTTTTCAACAATCCCAAGTTTGACTGAAATGTCGATAGGAACCGTTCAAGAAATATTTGCTAAATTTTGTTAAGAATTAGGATGTTTCAATGGATTCTGCGGTTCTTTGACATATTCAACAGTAAAAATAGATGAAAAATCATTCTCAAAATGATCAATCTCAGGTAAAAACAAAGATCGATGATGAAGATCTTCCCATGGTAACTCATCAACAGACAAAAGTTCCCGAATTTTCTCATCAGTGTGAACAGTTTCAAAAAAGGTTGTTGGACATGTGGTTGAGATTGAAAGTCATTCTCCATGGATCACATTCACTACATCAAGATTGGTTGAATTTGAGTCGGAAAATGACTGTACAGCCTGATAAGCAACTTCAAAGGGACTCAAAGGCATGGCATCACCAAAAGGGTCCACCTCAGAATCAGATAGAACAAACCAAGGATAGTCAAGAACAATGGATTCTGACGAAATCATATGAATAGTCACGAAAGGAGATGGCACATTGGGAGGAGAAAATGAAAACGTTCCGAGTAAACCAAAATCTTTAACTAATCCTACCCCAACATCCTTATAAGGGATAGCGATTTTACCAACATGTTGAATACTCTCAGCAGAGGATGGGTTAAATGAAAAGTAAGTTAACTGATCTATTGTAACGATCTTTCCATTATGAGGAAATTTAATAAGCTGAAAGATTGATGAAACAACAACAGTAATCGCGTAAGACTAGCTACGACCCAAAAGAAGGTTGTAATCCAAAGGGGCATCCACCACCTCCACATCTAGATTAACAGTTTTTCCTTCAACCCCTATAGGTAAGTCCTGCAAAATTCCATAAGGATGAAACCCTCAGCCATCAAAGGCATTCAAAATTGTCAGGGTTTGATTAAGTGTAGGAGAACCAAGGGCTTTCCAACACTGTATCGACATAATACACGTTGAAGCTCCCTCATCAATCACAGTCCTAAAGCAAGGTCTGTTTTTTACTAACACTGGAATCTGGAAAGCCATTTGATGAGGTAAACGAGGTGTACTATTTTCTAAATCAAAGACTATAAGGTTTGAGTCCTGAAGATCAACAACTCCTATAGCCGACAATAGCAATTTACGCTGTGCTGAACAAGATTGCAGCACCTCCAAAGCCGACATTGCTGAAAGTGAAACAACTAAATCTTCAACAATGTTATAGTTCTGAGCATCTCTTGCATGTGGATTGAAAGCTGACTTTCGAAGTATACCTTTAGCAGGTGGTTTGATTACTAAGTCTGGATTAGGTTTCTCGATTTGCAGCGGATCAGAACTAGATGGAGCTGAGGTTGATGGGTTGGAATTAGAAGATTCCACTTCCTTACCACAAATAGGACTCTTACTTCCATAATATTGCGATCGTGTTGCAATCCTTACATGGGACATCATCATTATGGGCTCTTCCGAGGCATTAGAGGAAGAACCTATCATCTTACTGTCTTGACTCGGAAAAGGATCCTTCAAAACAGCAGGTGTTTGAGAACCTTTGATGATTTTTGCAACCTCAGCACGATGTGGACAATCTCTTGTAAAATTCTCCTCATCGCAGATGAGACAAGGATAGCGAGGTTTACGTTTCTCGTCAGTAGATTTAGGTTTATCTAATTTCTCTTTTGAGTTTTTCTTATTCTTTTTCTTGCCTTTCTTCTTACCGCTAGATTTTGATTTGGCCATAGATGATTCTATGACATGGACATCGGCAGAAATTTCAGTTGAAGACTCTCCCTTCGGGGAATATGGTAAAGTTATAATAGGAGAAGAATTCTTGGAGGATTTCTTCTTACTTTTGGTATTAACAGTACCAATCATACCGTCAGCGACATGATACCCTGAGGGAGATGCAGTTATTTGATTTTTCTTTGGAAGGTTGGGGATTCGTGTAAAGTACCTGACTGCATATTCACTAAGTCAAGGTACTAAGCTTGAGCAATTAATTGCTCCTCAGTAACTACTCCTGCCTTGGCTACATCTTCAGTTATTTTAGGTAATAATGATTTACAAACCATTCTGCCAAAATTTTATCCGGGATAAAAACTTTCACTAAACGACATCGATGTCGCCATTCATGAATATGGTCTAAAATATATGTGGACGTCGACTGTTTTAATGAAGTTAATAATTCCATTCCATTGTCATATCGGACTGGCAACTGAAAATGAGTAAGGAAGGAAGTGGATAACTGACTAAAAATGTAAAAAGAGCCTCGTGGCAACTCAATGTACCACTTGGCTGCAAGGCCAATCAAAGTGCGTTGAAAAAGATGAAGACAAATTGAATCATCTATAATGGAATTCGATGCACACCAGAGATGGTAAGTCATCACATGATTAGACGGATCTTCTCCTGACTTCCCCTCAAACTTTGGTATATCACTGGGCAACTTATTCAACATTAGCGACCAAAAATGGAAGATAACTAATGGGATCGTTCATAAGCCATGACAAGTCAGGTAAATCCAAAGTTGCTATAAATGGTAACTGATGGTTCGGATCCCAAAAACTTGGGGTCATAAGACCAGCCCCAGGAGGAGGATATCCAGGATAACTTGGAATTATATTGGCATT
Source organism: Pinus taeda (assembly GCA_000404065.3). Lineage (NCBI taxonomy): Eukaryota > Viridiplantae > Streptophyta > Pinopsida > Pinales > Pinaceae > Pinus > Pinus taeda. The sequence goes on from APFE031666770.1 coordinate 9,183, forward strand.
TGGGATATTATATCCTCCTGGAAAACCAGGATTAACCGGACCATACTGGGGTTTTTGAGGTTGTTGATAAGTATACCCAGGGTACGGTTGATACTAATAAGCCGGGCTCTCCACAATAAGACCGAATTAGTACTATCCCTGGTACAATTGATAAGTAAATTGAGGTTGACTTGTGACAACCGTACTAGGCCCAGGTTGTCCTACAGGCATTGAAACCAAAGTCTGGATTGTAGGTCCAGATTGAAGTAAAGAGGCATGAGGAGTTGATACAGGAACAATAGAAACTGGAGCTGCTGATACTCCAGAAATAGGTGGGGTGGATTGAACAGAGGCTGCAGTAGTTGCAGCAGACATTTGGGGCGGCTGATGAACTACCCCAGGTGTAGAAGTTTGAGTAGTAGGTTGGACAGGTTGCTGGGGTGAACCAGAAACCAAAGGTTGTCCAGATTCAGATGAAAACTGCACACTGGGTTGTGAAGTCTGTTGATCCCACACCACGTTCATTCCGGGGTATGGACCTATAACAGGTTGAGCATATTGAGGACCAAAACTAGGTTGAGTGTAAGGTTGTGTTGAAGCCCCGAAAATCGGGTCGACAACAAGGGGGATACCCACCCGGTCCAGACCTTGGTTGGCAGCTCCTTATCCGTTTGGTATAGCGGGTTCGACTGGGGATAATGGGACCAGTTTCCCAATCTGAGGGTGTGTGTGTGTGTAGAGTTGGATGAAGCTGATCTAAGAGTACTTTAAAGCTAATTTAATTCAGATTCGTAAACTAACTCTATGATATTGTAATCTAATGAGAAACAACACATCTAATCTACACTAACCCAGGGTGTATATCTTCTATTATGCAATCTAAAGAGATTTCAAACAATAACTGGTAATAAAAATCATTCAGCTATCATAAGAATAGAAATCAGTTAAGATAAACCACTTTGCATAAGAAGTTAGGAAAAACAGTTGTGAACAGCGTATCACATAATAAGTTATTCATATATCAGACATAAATAAATGACTCCACCGTAAAGAAGTTCCAAATGGTAACTCATACATTCATGCAATAACATATAAACAACTGAAAATTGTAAATCACTTCAAGAATATAAGCAGAAATGGCCAAGAGATAAAAGTACCATTTATGACTAATCCTACTCATAAACTTCGAGCAAAACGATTTATCTCTACTTGTTCTAACATCTACTAAGAGTACAAAAGTGCAACATCAGTAGCAGACATCAAATGCAAACATTAATAAATCTCGATCCATCCATTCATCAAAACCTCCTCTGAGGGTGCAGAAGTGGATGTTCCGAGGACAAGTTTTTGACAAATTTTTGGACCCTTCTCTAAATGCATGAGAAGGGTTAAAATACTACTTCCTAATTCTAATAATAGTGTCTTTACAAAATTGATGATGCGGTTTTCAAATGACCGTCCTTTTTCTAATATAATTTAAAAGAAAAAGCAAATTTCTAAAATAAGGCTACTTCTGAACTTGGTCCTTAAAGTTGCAAGTGTTCATCATGGGCTTGAGAAGAGTCGGCTCGCTGACTTCTGCGCTGAGCTGGGCTGCGAAAACAGAATCTATGAGAGCTGGCGCTACTTTTTCGACCACGTTTATGATGCATTTCACAGTCATCCATTGACTATGCGACTTGACCAAGTATGCCCAGTAACACTCCCAATTTAACCAGTTCAATTCCTGGATCGCTTTTCCCTTTTCCTGCGCCTTCTGCTTCCATTCTGCTTCCAGTCGTAGTTTATTTGGTAGGTACCCCAGGGTGGTCTCTTCGATTAAGTTGGCCCTGTGTAAATTCTCATTTACACAGTCGATAAGAATGTTTGCTTGCGTGGCTGCTGTCTCCGCTGCTTGTTCCGCCTGCCTGGTTTGATCGTCCCATTTATTAAAGAGCAATTCTTTATGACTCTCGTTTATTCTGGGTGCACTTGCTCTTTTCCCTTCCTCTTCATCCTGCCAAGCTAAGTATTCCGTATCCATAACATATGCGGACAGATAAAAAGGAGGGTAGATCCTTTGAGACAAGGATCTTTTAGACCGGTAATTCATAACAGTCGTGTAAAGATTATCAGAAAAGATCTTGGCCCAATCCATAATATCGACATTTGTGGTAGCATCTATTAGTGGTAGCCATTCAGACGAAAATTTATTGATATTCGGCATCCCAAATAGTCTACAAAGCATGGCCGCAGCAAAACAATACGGAGAGGTGAGGGAACCAGTGCTGTACATACCGTTTTTGTCCTTTTTGAGCGGCTCCTCTTTTCTAGACCAATATTTGGTGGTCTCTGCCAGGTTTGGGTTCTCTGCCGCAAATTTCTTAACGAATTGTGCATTGTAAGTTGCCTGTGGTTCAGGAAGATGATACATAAGCTTTAAATCTTGCACGGCGAATGATCCTATGAGCCCATGTTCTTGAACCTTGAATTGTCTGTTGTTCATCTCTGCATTGTTGAGTATCCACTTGATCATATCTGTATATGTAGAATTTTGGGCCTTGCTGCTATCCGGTGAAGAAATGAACATGCTAGCTCTTCTAAGGATGCCTCAGAAGAGCGTTGTGAGCCCGCGACAGTATCAACCTTCATTACTCTAGGATTTTCTTCCTCAAGCAGCCTGTACATGCTTTCCCATGTCGATATCCCTGCATCTCTGTTGCAGGCTGTGTCTGTATACAAAGGCGCCATCTCCTTCGTCTTTTACTTCGCCTCAGAGCCTTGAGCTTTATTTTTCTTTCCCATTTGCTCCTGCGTTTGGCTTTGAACCGTCTTAGCTCTTCGTTCCTGCAGATTACGAGTGAAATGGAAATGACTGATTAAGAAAGGTGATGGGAGAGTTTTAAATGCAACAGATATATCAAATATGCCACCTTGCATGAAGTAATTATTTACAAAAGCACGCGTCTTCATTTCACTTAATAATTGACAACTAATTCATTTACTATCATTAAAAGCGCATGATCTTGAGGCAGATTATGGTAAGTGGCTTTTCTTTGAATGGCATGCCCGAAGGATTCGTGATAAAGTGATTTATGATTTGCTTACATGACATCGCAGGTCGCGCCATCGCAAATCGTGCCATCACAAATCGCAAGATCGCAGATTGCACCATCGCAGTGATCGCAACATCGCAGGTCGCAGAAGTTTGATGTTTGCCAAATCTTGCCAGTTCATTTCTGCGATATGCGATCTTGCGATCAGTGTTATCGCAGATCGGTAAATCTTGAAGTTTTTTCCTTATGAGTATTACTTCATTGCGATGCGATGTTATGCTTAACACGAGGGTCTTGCGCATACTGATATTATAGAGAAATGGAGGCATTTCCTATCTTTTTTGCAACGCGGTTTTAAAGATATTTACCTTATCGTAGACTTAGGTTAAAAAAATATTCAAAAGACCTTTCTAAGCTTACGATGGTAACCTTATTTTGAAGAAAGGAAAAACTTGCTTTTTTCTTAAAAATTTAACTAAGGGTCCCCATTCATTTAGTATTTTGGACAACACTTAAATGAACAAAGGGGGGGTGTTGCTGGCCACAACAGGGACCCTATCCCAATAGGAAATTTTATGCAAGGGTTTCTAGGGTCCAGGTTGATGCAATCACTGCCTCTCATCTAGAGAGGACATACTTAACCTCTTCATTCTATGCCCCTTTACCTCTTCTATTTGGAATGGGGTCCTCCACACGATGAGATACCCTACTTCCTGGGAAGGTTTGTATAACATCATTTGTCTTGGGAAGTGGTCTCTGGAATGAAAATCACATCATTCACTGACCTTCTTCATCATCTAGGGCATCTATAAGCCTAGAAATTCCTTCCTCTTCGACCATGTTCCATCAAACATTTGGAGAACCTGATGTAGTATCCTCTCATATTACTCTAAATTTTTGGTTCCCTTGCCCCCCATTGACTCTCTTCACCCCCCTCTTAAAGACCTTTGGTCCTCTTATCCTGTAGGATTTTTCGATGGTGCATCCTCTTTTAACTCCTGTGGATGTGGAATAGCCATTCATATCAGCCTTGACATCTTTTATAGGTTTTATTGGCATTGTGGCTTGGGATCTAATACTTGAGATGAACTTCTTACACTTTCAGGGGTCCTCCATTGTGACAACTAACTTGCCATCCAGTCTCTCTCTATCTTTGGTGACTCTAAATTTGTTATTGACTGGGCTAACCACAGGGGTTACCTAAATTCTCCTGCTCTCTAAACTTGGAAATCTCGAATCGAAGATATTATAGTGTTTTTTCTTCATCTTCCCATTTTTCACATCTACCAATCTCAAAATAGTGAAGAAGATCGACTATCGAAATTGGGTTGCTAGTCTATTTCAAATCGCATCATCTTCCAACAATTCTTTCTGGTTCTTTGACAGGGGAAGATTCCATCCCATTATAACATGGGTCTTCGATTGCAGGGCTCTTTGTCTGGAGCGAATTATGTTTTTAGACTGTGTTGGACTTATGGTAGTGTCCTATGATTCACAAATGTTATGGTCCAACTAAATGTATTTTCTCTGTTTTTTCTCTATGGCTATCAGCATATAGATGATGACTAGTCTTGACACATCTATGACAATTAGAATTTTCTCTCACTAATATATGTACTTTATTTTCCATAATAGAAAGAAGTTTTTTTCTCTCCAAAAAAAATAAGTTGCTAATAGATAATTTTGTGTGTTATAATTCCATACACGGAGCTGCAAATATTAACTTAGAAAATTCGTTGATGCAGAGCTAGGTTAACCATAAAATCTTAGCACTAAGATGCAATAGAACAATTTAACAACCCATGACTAAGGTGCAGAGGTGCGAAGATTCTCTAATGTGGAGCTTCACACCAATGAATTCATAAGTGGAGCTTCGAACCAATGAATTCATGGAGTTGAATTTAGCACCTCTGCATACAACATTACAACACAACAACGAATATTATGTTCCAGACCAATTAAGCACTAATTAAAAGTTTAGGTTCCCAACCAATTAAAATAATTATTATTCTAAAACATGAATCATTTTTTATTTAAGGAATGAAATATACATTTTCCATAATTGTGATTAATAATTCAACTAAGTTGAACGAATGCAACGTCTTCATATATAGACAAATCTATACGGTGACCTCTCTGAAATTTGCCAATGCAATAGCAGTTGTAATGTAGATTTAATTGTTTTGATCTATTGCAACCTCTGAAATCCTTTAAAATGCGACAACGCAGTAGCGGCATTTGTAATGTAGTTTTAAGTGTTTTAATCTATATGTAGCTTCCTGTACTTACTTTTCTCAATTCCAACTTTTCTGGAAAAGTAAAACATACTCATTAGCATGTAGGTCTCATAGCGTCCTTGAGAAATCGTGAGGTTAACAATTCAAGCCTCTCTCATCCCAACACTTTTTTTCCTTAACCAACCTAGATCCATCTTAACTCTAGATCTATCAAGCGCCAAGAGGGATCAAATATCTCGAGATGAAAACCTCTTTTTTGAGTGCAAAACTTGAGGAAAGGTTTGCAATTCAAAAGATTTTATCCTTGATCAACGCTTGATAGGTCTGTAGTTAAGATGGATCTAAGCTGGTTTCAATCATGTGTAGCCAAGGAAAATCTATCAAAGATATGATTAATTTTATCAAAATACATCTAATATTAATATAATCATTTTAAATATGATAAATATGTCTGAGATTATATTAATTTTAAATTTGCTTAATTACCTTAGTTTGTTGAGATGATAAATATTGTTAATAACTTTAATGATGAGATACAAATTTTGAATGAAAAGTGACAATGTAATAGTGTTGAATGATAGAAAATGTGAATAATAAGAATGTAGCAAATTACAAATAATCTTTATTGTGATCAATCTCAAATTATTTTCTTCTATTATCCTTATTGTCACCCTTATTAGTTTTGTCAACTTTTCATATCGATTATATGAAAAGGATAGTTGAAATCGTAAACCATTTAAATCTTTAGCTCGATCTGTTGTAGTAAACATCATACCTTGTCTCTCTTGCTCTCCAATATGAATAAGTTGAATTACTATAACACAAAAATCAATGTACATTGCCAATAATTTTTTGTGCAAAATCAATGCACATTGTTAATCCAATCACTTTAAAATTAATGTAGCATCATACATCTAATTACATCAAATTAGAAATCAACATCTACACTAAAATCAATGCATCTAATGCAAGCAATCAAATAAGATTAGAAAACAAATTCTACATTGAAATCAATCCATATAATGCAAACAATCAAATAAGATTAGAAACTAACATCTACAATCAAATCAATGCATCTAGTGCAAGTAAGAAAATATGATTAGTAACCAACATCTACACTCAAATCAATGCATTTAGTGCAAGCAATCAAATAGGATTAAAAATCACCATTTACACTGAAATCAATGCATATAGTGAAAACAATCAAATAGGATTAAAAATCATTTACCTTGAAATCAATGCATCTAGTGCAAAAAAATCAAATATAATTTGAAATCAACATCAACATTGAAATCAATGCATCTAGTGTAAGCAATCAAATAGGACTAGAAATCACCATCTACACTAAAATCTATGCATTTAGTGCAAGAAATTATATAGGATTAGAAATCATCTACATTGAAATTAATGCACCTAGTGCAAGCAATCAAATATCATTATAAATCAACATCTACAATAAAACCAATGCATCTAGTGCAAGCAATCAAATAGGATTAGAAATCGCCATCTACACTGAAATCAATGCATCTAATGCAATAAATCTTCTTCCCTCTCTCCCACCTCCATATATATCTATATATGCCTCCATCTCTCCTTCTTTGTCTCTCTATCTCACCCCCCCAAACACGCATGCACTCTCACTCCATATTTATTAATCTCTTTATCCCTCCCTCTCCCCATCTCTCTCTCTTCTTCCCTCTCTTCACCTTCCATCAATATCTCTATCTCCTTTTGTCTCTATATTGTTATTTTTTGGTAGCATCGAAAGTGCTCTAGCCTTGAAAATTGGTGGAGCAGCTAAGGCACATGATTTCTAAAGAACCCAAAAACTGTTTGGTGAAATTCCACCTGGATTGTATTTTATCAAAATAATTAATATTTTTAATGGAGTTCCTAAGTCTAAACTTAGGGAAATTAAAATATTAATGAGTATTAATCAAAATATGGGTGAGAATGATCTAGAAGGTGGATCAAGTCATTTTTTAATCTTAGCCATTGATTAGAGACTTAGTCTCGGTCATTGAATACTCAACAGGAAAAGTACAAAATGGAGGCTTGGGGTCCATTTGGAAAAACAAACAAAAAGATTGATGAAATCGATTTTATGAGGTGAGGATTTATTAGGAGTAAAATCAATTAGGAAGACCTTGTAGCAGAGTGGCAGTGAGAATTCAAGAGGACTTTCCAGAGAATATTGACAGAGAGGCCGAGAGAGCTTACAGAGAGGCAGCACAAAATCCGAGAGGAAGTAACATTGGGCCAATCTGGACCCATGTAGTCCTGATGTAAGGCCAGAAGGGCCAGCATAGAGTAGAAAAGTTGCATGTCACGTAAAATCTAGAACTACTTGAATAGTCAGAACTGCCAGAACTGTCAGAACTGCCAGAACTGTCAGAACTACCAGGAACTATTGTAACTACCAAGAATTGTTGGAACAACCAAGAGAGTTAATGCAGAGACCAAAGAAGGTGATGTAGGGATGACACAAAGCTAGCATAGAATAGTCGGGCTTAGCCAACCTTACACTGGATCAGCCAGAATTCTGTCAGGTGAAGTGAGGTAAACTCACTCAGATTTTTTGCCAGTATTTTCTATGTAAAGGATTACTAGATGAGCATCCTAGATTTGTATTCAGATATTTCTCCTGCATAATAATAAACACTCAAAATCGTTGCAATGATTTTCCCGCATTGGGTTTTCCTAGGGACTATTGTGTCCAAAAATAAGTGTGTCCTATGTATCTTGTTCTTTGTTATGTTTTTTGTTTCATGAGATCAAATATTTAATTAGTGTAGGTTGCATAAGTAATTTACTTCAGTATTCAGAAGAATAAATTGGTTAATGTATATTAAAAATCAAGTAGATGAAATAGATTCAAATTTGCTATAGTAGGGGTTCCTTTAGAGAGTAGGAATTTTCACATGTATTAGAGCATTGATTTTGACACTAGAAGAGAAGATCTAGTGTTGAGCAGTGAGGCTGAAAGCTGCATTTGGCAGCAATTTAAATCCCCTTGAAGGGATTGTGCAGTGCTTTCTAGGAAGCAAATCTGAGGAAATATCTCTCTGAGTGAGACGCAGAGAGGTACGATTTCCAATTCGTGAGTTTGCAAAGGCAAAGGGAGTGATGCATAACCTCATCACAATTCTTGAAGGGTGCAATTTTTGTCGGGGCAGAAATCTGCTAGAAAAGAATGTAGACACTTAGAAGGGGAATTTTATCCTCAGAGAACTTTCTGCCAAAAAGTTTGAATTTCTCACTTGTTGAGCAGCTGAGCAGTGCTAAACAGTGACTATAGGAGTCAGTTCAACAGTTGGTTGAGATGGCATTGCAAGGGATCAGAGATTAGGACAGGCTGGAAGGAGCTTCAAACTATGTCATATGGAAGACCAAAATCTTAGTTGTTTTGGAGGAATATTATTTCAAGGCCTACGTCAAAAGTGTTGTAGTTTTTCCTGCTGATAACGATCAAAAGAAGAAGTACAAGGCTTAGTAGAGGAAGGAAAAGAGGCTCATTCTCAATGGAGTTTGAGATCATGTGGTCTCACACTTGTAGGTCAAGGAAACATCCCGAGAGATGTGGGAAGCCTTGTCTTCCCTATATGAAGGCTCTTTTGAAAAGTGGAAGATGTATCTGGAGAAGAAGTTATAGCGGACTTTGATGCAGAAGGGAGAAGGAATCAACTCCTATCTTCAACGTCTCCAAGATGCTAGAGACCATCTTACTACAGTGGGGTCCATTCCTTAGTCAACCTCGATAGTGAGGATAGCCCTGAATGGAGTCTTGAATGAATGGCAGGTCTTCGTCCAAAGAATATTGGGTAGGGAAATATTATCTTCATTGGAGGAGATGTCGATGGCTCTTCAACTGGAGGATTTAAGGAGGGACCTAGTAAATTTCAACCTTAATGGAAGCAATGGGAGTGGCACAAAGACAAAGGAGGAGGAGGAGAATGCATCTCTAGCATCGAAGGGACATCAGAAGAAGAAGCGAAAGGAGGACATTTCGAAGGTGAAATGTTTCAAATGTGGCGAGATGTGTCACTTTGCATCTTAGTGTCCTTTGAAGCAGAAGGATAAGGATGAGAAGCATGATCCAAAGGTTGTAGCACAAATATAGATGAGGATGAGTGCCCATGAGTGCCCATGCATCTCAAAGAAGGAGATGGGGCTATATGGAGCTATAGTTGGGAGGACTACATGTGGGCAGGATCCTTGAGGAGTCCACCTCTTGGATCAATTCTTTGCTACAGGAGCCCAAGATTCAACAATGTCGAGATGGACTTAATGTCAGTTGATGCAGTGGATGTTTGGAGGACAGATGAAGTATCTTGGGACTAGAGACTGATCAACGCAGAGCAAGGTTGGTAGTAGTGAAGTTGGCACAGTGCAAAAGTCAGCAACAACACAGAAGATTCAGAGGGTCAAAGGCTAGTAGCAGTCAGATTCCAACATTAATTGTATTATGCTAAACACAATTAAATTAAGTTAATTTTGGATGTTTTTCAGTTTCTTCTCTCAACGAGTTGCAGTATGGATGCAGTGTTAGCAGTGGAAGTGCTAGTAGCATAGCAGATGCAGCATTTGAGAGGGAGTTGTAGTAAAAATACAGCAATGTCAGTGGTACTGTCATGGGAAGAAGTATAGTAGCATAGTGTTGGTGGTAGCAAAAGTGCGGAAAAGGGATGCTTCATAAACAAAGCAGCATGCTGGTGCACATTCCTCGCTAAGAGGGAGTGTTAGTTTTTGGTAGCATTAGAAGTGATGTAGCCTTGAAAATTGGTGGATAGGCTAAGGCACATGAGTTCTAAAGAACCCAGAAACCTTTTGGTGAAATTCCACCTGTAATGTATTTTATTAAAATAATTAATATTTTTAATGGAGTTCCTAAGTCTAAACTTAGTTAAATTAACATATTAATGGGTATTAATCAAAATATGGGTGAGAATGATTTAGAAGGTGGAACAAGTCATGTTTTAATCTTAGCCATTGATTAGAGACTTAATCTCAGTCATTGAAGACACAACAATAAAAGTATAAAATGGAGGCTTGGGGTCCATTTGGAAAAACACACAGAGAGATTGACGAAATCGATTTTCTGAGGTGAAAAGTTCTCAGTAGGAAAATTGATTGGGGAGATCTTGCAACAGAGGGGCAGTGAGAATCTGGGAGAAGGAATTTCCAGAGAATACTGACATAGAGGCCGAGAGATATTGCATAGAGGTAGCGGAGAAGGTGGGAGGAGTTGTCGTTGGGCCATTCTAGGTCCACACAGTCCTATTGCAGAGCCAAAAGGGCCAGTGCAAAGGAGAAAATATGCCTATCAAGCATAATCCAGAACTAGCGGAACATTCGGTAACTACCAAAACTATCGAGAACTGTCGGAACAGCTGAGAGAGTTGATGCAGAGGACAGAGAAGGTGACACAGGGCTAACGCATAGCCATCGCAGAAAATAGACGGGGTTAGCCAGTCTTGTTCCAGATCAGCTGGAATTCTGTCGAGTGACGTGAGGTAAAACTCACTCAAATTTTCCATTAATATTTTCTCTTTCAAGAATTGCTAAATGAGAATCCTAAATTTGTATTCAGATATTTCTTCTGCATAAAAATAAACCCTCAAAACTGCTGCACTGGTTTTCCTGCATTGGGTTTTTCTGGGGACGATTGTATCCAAAAATAAGTGTGTCCTATGTATCTTGTTCTTTTCTCTATTTTCTATTTCATGAGATTAAATATTTAATTAGTGTAGGCTGCATAAGTAATTTACTTCAGTATTCAAAAGAATAACTTGGTTAATCTATATTAAAAATCAAGTAGGTGAAATAGATTCATATTTACTGCAGTAGGGTGTTCCTTCAAAGTGGGAATTTTCACATCAATATCAACCCAAAAACATACACTCTCTTTCTCCAATCTATATATCTATTCATTCCTCCTCTCACTTTCTCTTTCTTTCTCTCTATCTTTCTCTCTCTCTCTCTCTCTTCCCCTTCTCTACCTCTCCCATGCTTCTCTCTCTTTCCTCTTGTTGCTCCCACTCTCTCCATCTTCATTATTAGTCCCTCTCTCTCTCTCCACCTTTCTCTCTCTATGTATTTCTTTTTACCTCCCTCTCTCTCCCCCTCCAAATTCATCTCTCTTTTCCTCTCTCTCCCCACTTTCTCACATCCTCTCTCTTGCTTCCTCTCTCTCCCTTTCTCTCCCACCTCTCTCTCTCTCTCTCTCTCTTTACCCTCCAACTATGTTACCATATCCCTCCCTCTCTCCTTCTCTCTCATTTTTCCCCCCCTTCTCTTCATCTCTCCTTCTTTGTCTCTTTATCTCACCCCCAAACATACACACTCTCTCTCCATCTCTCCCTCTCTCTCCCCACTTCTCACTCTATATGTCTTTCTTCTTCCCTCCCTCTTTCTCCCTCTAAATCCATCTCTCTATCCCTCCTTTTCTCCTCCTCTCTTGCTCCCTCTCTCCTCCTCTCTATTGTCCTTCTTCTCTCTCCCTCTCTATCTCTCCCTCTCTCTTTTCCCTCCAATCCTCTCTCTATGCCCATCCCTCTCCTCCTCTCTCTTATCCTTCCTCTCTTACCTTCCTCTCTCTTGCCCTATCTCTCTCTCTCTCTCTCTTTTCCCTCCAAACCTCTTTCTCTCTCTCTCTCTCTCTCTCTCTCTCTCTCTCTCCCCTCATCACTCTTTATCTCTCTCCAACTATGTTACTTTATCCATCCCTCTCTCCTTCACTCTCCTTCTCTCCCCTTCTCTCATTCTCTCCTTCTTTGTCTCTTTATATCACCCATAAACATACACAGTCTCTCTTCATCTCTCCCTTGTCACTCCCTCTCTCTCTTTCTCTCTCTTGTGCTGCCCTCCAATCCTCTCATTATCTCCCTCCTTCTCTTCTTCTCTCTCCCCTCTCCATCTTTGTGTCTCCCTCTCCCTCTCTTACCTTCTCTACCTCTCTCACTCATCTCTCTCTCTCTCTCGCCATTCCTCCTCTCCCCTCTCCTTTAATTTATCTACATCTCTCCCTTGTGACTCCCCCTATCTCTCCACCTCTATCACTCTATGTCTTTGTTCTTCCCTCCCATATATATCTAGAGTTAATAGATATCATAATATATTAATATATATATTATAATATAACAAATTTAATGTTGTATTAATCAAAAGTTATTAAATTTAATGCGCAGCTGACGTGGCGGAAGTTCTTGTTCCTCTGCTTTGCATAGCCATGACTTTGCTTCCCTTTCCTCCTCTACCGAAAATCCCCACCAGCACAGTTTTGCAAGTCAGTAGCTGGATACAAGAAGTGGCAGAGGCAGAGCCGGCCTCCACAGCTCAAGATGTGAAGCTGCAGCTATTCGCACTGCAACCTTTCCTCTGCCTCCACATCCTGTTCCTCACACAAGGCAGTTTCAATTTCACAGCTTTTTGAACTGCCCGGTTATTGTAGCCACTGTCTCAATTTCCATTACAGAAGAGACCAAGCAGCATATTCCCATGACCATTTCTACAGAGGAGGTGAACAGAGCTGGCCTGAGCAGGAACAGGGGCAACAATGACGAGTAGGTAGTTGATGGAGGTTGGAACAGAAGGCACGGTAAATCCATTGCTGACAGTTCACATGTTGAGATGGGCGTTCACAGTGACACGCGGGCCTTGGAGAGTCATTTAGATGAAACGTCCATCCCGCAGGTTGAGGCTGGCAGCATGGAGGAAGGCCATCAGGCGTTGGGACATGGCGAGTCGGACAACCTAGATGATTGGGCGTGTCTAATTGTGGAGGAGCCTGCTGCGGAAGACTTAGTGCCGCATGTCATGTCTGCTAGGTGGCATTTCTTCTAGTTCTTGGTTTAGTTTTGTCCAGTCTTATGTGTCCTCAAGATAATCTATTGGTCAGTTGATCTAGTCAGGATAAACTGTGGGTTAATTTTTGGATATATTCTGGACATATCTTTGGACTGGTTTCCCTTTTGTTGGGGCAGTCTCAGACAACTATCATGGATGCATGTTGATTGAGGCCGGGTTCCTTTGTGGCCAAGAATCACTGTAATTACTTTTTTTGTATCATATTAATAGATTAACCTTACTTGAAAAAAAATAATATTAATATTACAATATATTAATATGAATATTAGTTTTAATAATAATAATAATATTAATCTTTTAATATTAATATTAGGGTTAATAATTTTCATTTGCGTGGTATTAATAAAATTTGGTCGCATGGTAATTTGCCTATAGGCTTCACTTAAATATAAAAAAATAAAAATAAAATAAAAATAAAAAATAAAAATAAAAAATAAAAAAAAAATAAAAAATTTGAGTTTCCTAAAATAAAGAAGTTTATGGAGTAAATATAAAAAGAGGTTTTATTTATTTACCATAGTTAAAGCTTATTTATATTTTTATTTATTAAACCATAGCTCTTATTTTTATTGTTAGTAAACTTCTTTATATTTTAGATTTATATGTGTTTATACATAATAATAATCAGATTGATTTTTAAATAGGGCCTACATTAGATTAAAAATGTTAAATGTTAAACATTACATGTTAAATGTTTATGTTTACATGTTTACTCAAAAAAAATATTAAAATATTTTGGAGCAAGATTTTTTATTCTTTGTGTTGAATTAATATTTTCCTTTTGATTTAAGAAATGACATAGAGTTTAGTAAAGAGTAAAATTGTTTCAAATTTTACTTAATTTGGAATTTTAATGTGGTAATTTTTTTTGTTAAAGGTAAATTTATGATCCATTCAAATTCACATACATGATAAAGGAACTATTAAAAGCATGAGATAATTTACTATCCATTCAAATACATAGTTATATTTTAATAACTAAGCTTAATCATATAATTTAAGATTGGCAGATATTAGCTAAAATTATTTTTATTATTTTTTGAGGACGTGACATACTTACACATCGAGGTCATATTGGGTTGCAAAATGCCCCTCTCAGCGCAATCAAATACATAGTTATATTTTAATACTTAATATTATTCTATTAATAAGAATTAAAAGTTATATATAATTTAAGATTGGCCAATATTATCTAAAATTATTTTATTTTTTTTTTAGGATGTGACATACTTACATCAAATACATGGTTATATTTTAATAATTAATATTAGTCCATTAATAAGATTAAAAAGTTATACATAATTTAAGATTGGCCGACATTAGCTAAAACTATTTTTATTATTTTTTGAGGACGTGACATACTTACACATCGGGGTCATATTGGTTTGTAAAATGTGTCTCTCGACGCAATCAAATACATAGTTATATTTTAATAATTAACATTAGCCCATTAATAAAATTAAAAAGTTATATATAATTTAAGATTGGCCGACATTAGCTAAAATTATTTTAATTATTTTTTGAGGGCGTGGCATACATACACATTGGGGTCATACTGGGCTATATAACGTGCCTCTCGGCACAATAATAAAAGGGTATATAAAATTCAAGATTGGCCGACATTAGCTAAAATTATTTTATTATTTTTTGAGGACATGACATACTTACACATCGGGGTCATATTGCGCTGTAGAATGCCCCTCTTGGCGCAATCAAATACATAGTTATATTTTAATAATAATTTTTAGTCCATTAATAAGATTAAAAATTATATATAATTTAAGATTGGCTAACATTAGCTAAAATTATTTTTATTATTTTTTGAGGACATGACATACTTACACATCGGGGTCATATTGGGTTGTAGAATACGCCTCTCAACACAATAATAATAACTAGATTGATTTTTAAATAGGGCCTACATTAAATTAAAAATGTTAAATGCTAAATGCTAAATGTTAAACATTACATGTTAAATGTTTACGTTTACATGTTTACGCAAAAAAATATATATATTAAAATATTTTGGAGCAAGATTTTCGATTCTTCGTGTTGAAGTAATATTTTCCCTTTGATTTAAGAAATGACATTGAGTTTAGTAAAGAGCAAAATTGTTTAAAATTTTAATTAATTTCAATTCACATATATGATGGTAAATTTATGATTCATTCCAATTCACATATATGATAAAGGAACTATTAAAAGCATGAGATAATTTACTATCCATTCAAATGCATAGTCATATTTTAATAATTAATTTTGGTCATATAATTTAAGATTGGCAGACATTAGCTAAAATTATTTTTATTATTTTTTTGAGGACGTGACACACTTACACATTGGGGGATAATTTACTATCCATTCAAATACATAGTTATATTTTAGTAATTAATCTTAGTCATATAATTTAGGATTGGCAAACATTAGCGATTTTTTTTTAATTATTTTTTTAGGATATGACATACTTACACATCTGATAATTTACTATCCATTCAAATATATAGTTATATTTTAATAATTAATTTTAGTCATATAATTTAAGATTGGCAGGCATTAGCTAAAATTATTTTCATTATTTTTTGAGGATGTGACATACTTACACATCGGGGGATAATTTACTATCCATTCAAATACATAGCTATATTTTAATAATTAATCTTAGTCATATAATTTAAGATTGGTAAATATTAGCGAAAATTAAGTTTATTATTTTTTGAGGACATGACATACTTACAGATCGGGGGATGATTTACTATCCATTAAAATACATAGTCATACTTTAATAATTAATATTAGTCCATTAATAAGATTAAAAACTTATATATAATTTAAGATTGGCCGACATTAGCTAAAATTATTTTTATTATTTTTTGAGGACGTGACATACACATTGGGGTCACACTGGGCTATAGAATGTGTCTCTCAGCGCAATAATAAAAAATTATATATAATTTAAGATTGGCCAACATTAGCTAAAATTATTTTTATTATTTTTTTAGGACGTGACATTCTTACACATCAGGGTCATATTGGGTTGTAGAATGTGTCTCTCGACGCAATCAAATACATAGTTATATTTTAATAATTAACATTAGTCCATTAATAAGATTAAAAAGTTATATATAATTTAAGATTGGTCGACACTTAGCTTTTTTTTTTTTTTTTTTTTGAGGACGTGACATACCTACACATTGGGGTCATACTGGGCTGTATAACGTGCCTCTCAACGCAATAATAAAAAGTTATATAAACTTTAAGATTGACCAACATTAGCTAAAATTATTTTTATTATTTTTTGAGGACATGACATACTTACACATCGGGGTCATATTGGGTTATAGAATGCCCCTCCTGGCACAATCACTACATAGTATATTCTATAATTATTTGTAACATTATAAGATTAAAAGTTATATCAGTATTTAAGGATTGGGCTACCATTAAGTTAAAAAAAAAAAAAAAAAAAAAAAAAAAAAAAAAAAAAAAAAAAAAAAAAAAATTAATATTTTTATGAGGGACATGACATACTTATACATCGGGGTCATATTGGGTTGTAGAATACGCCTCTCAACACAATAATAATAACTAGATTGATTTTTAAATAGGGCCTACATTAGATTAAAAATGTTAAATGTTAAATGTTTACGTTTACATACCTACGCAAAAAGAAATATTAAAATATTTTGGAGCAAGATTTTCGATTCTTTGTGTTGAATTGATATTTTCCCTTTGATTTAAGAAATTACATTGAGTTTACTAAAGAGCAAAATTCTTTAAAATTTTAATTAATATGGAATTTTAATGTGGTAATTTTTTTTATTGTTAAAGGTAAATTTATGATTCATTCAAATTCACATATATTGATAAAGGAACTATTAACAAACATGAGATAATTTACTATCCCATTCAAATACATAGTTATATTTTAATAATTAATTTTAGTCATATAATTTAAGATTGACAGACATTAGCTAAAATTATTTTTATTATTTTTTGAGAACGTGACATACTTACACATCCAGGGATAATTTATTATCCATTCAAATACATAGTTATATTTTAATAATTAGTCTTAGTCATATAATTTAAAATTGGCAGACATTAGAGAATTTTTTTAATTATTTTTTGAGGACATGACATACTTACACATCGGGGAATAATTTAATATCCATTCAAATACATAGTTATATTTTAATAATTAATCTTAGTCATATAATTTAAGATTGGCAGACATTAGCTAAAATTATTTTCATTATTTTTTGAGGACGTGACATACTTACACATCGGGGGATAATTTACTTTCCATTCAAATACATAGTTATATTTTAATAATTAATCTTAGTCATATAATTTAAGATTTGCAGACATTAGGGAAAATTAAGTTTATTATTTTTTGAGAACGTGACATACTTACATATCGGGGGATAATTTACTATCCATTCAAATAAATAGTTATATTTTAATAATTAATCTTAGTCATATAATTTAAGATTGGCAGAAATTAGCTAAAATTATTTTTATTATTTTTTGAGGACATGACATACTTACACAGCAGGGTCATATTGGGTTGTAGAATGCGCCTCTCGGCGCAATCAAATACATAGTTATATTTTAATAATTAATATTAGTCCATTAATAAGATTAAAAAATTATATATAATTTAAGATTGGCCGACATTAGCTAAAACTATTTTTATTATTTTTTGAGGATGTGACATACTTACATCAAATACTAGTTATATTTTAATAATTAATATTAGTCCATTAATAAGATTAAAAAGTTATATATAATTTAAGATTTGCAAACATTAGCTAAAATTATTGTTATTATTTTTTGAGGATGTGACATACACATTGTTATATTTTAATAATCAATATTAGTCCATTAATAAGATTAAAAAGCTATATATAATTTAAGATTGGCCGACATTAGCTAAAATTATCGTTATTATTTTTTGAGGACGTGACATACACAGTGAGGTCATACTAGGCTATAGAATGTGCCTCACAGCGGAATAATAAAAAGTTATATATAATTTAAAATTGGCTAACATTAGCTAAAATTATTTTTATTATTTTTTGAGGACGTGACATACTTACACATCGGGGTCATATTGGGTTGTAGAATGCGCCTCTCGGTGTAATCAAATACATAATTATATTTTAATAATTAATATTAGTCCATTAGTAAGATTAAAAAGCTATATAGGAGGAATGCTCTATTTGCAATTTTTTCAGTCATGAACGGCAGAGGCTCTGCAACTTGATCTAGGGTTGGCGTTAGGGTTTGACCTTGGGTACCATGGTGGGAGGTGCAGGGGGGAGTGTTGCTCCCTCCTACAATCAAGTAGTTACAGATAAAAGCAAGGACACTAGAAAGTAACTTTTCAAGAAACCTCTGGAGAAGACAACAGAGGCAAGTAACACGGAAATATTGGGAAGAAAAAGACCTCATGAGCAGGAAGGGGGTCAACAGGAAGCTAATAAGGAGAAGGAGAAAGGGGGTAGTAATAAAAAAACTACTTCTATAAGGACAACTAGGGTATGAAAACCCAAGTTGAATATCATTCCTCGGGTCATCTTAAGCGACCCAACTCTACAAGCACATAGGGATCATATGGAGGAATATGTGGTTATATGCAAATTCATGGGGAAATGGCCGACGGAGAGGGTGATACATGTGTGGGTAAGGAGCCACTGGAAACCAAAGGGGGGAATAAACCTTTATCTGGGATCTAAGGGCTTCTTCACAGTGGTGTTCAAAAGCCTAGAGGATAAAGATAGAGTGTTCGAAGGAGGACCATATTTCTACACTGCTGCAGGCCTCTACATGTGGCCATGGATGATGAACTTTGTCCCAAAACGTAAAACATTCACATTGGTACTGGTATGGATTATACTATACTCCCTTCCTATAGATTATTGGCTACATAAATCTCTGAAAACAATAGGCAACAAACTGGGGCATTTTCTAAAGATCGCATATGCAACTCTGAAATGAAAATACACCTCCTTCGCCAAATACGTGTGGAAATGGACTTATCTGGAGCACTTCTGGATGCGATAATTTTAGAAGTATATGATGAAGAATGGGTGCAAGCAGTGGACTATGATCACATCCCATTTAGGTTCCGCAAATGCCATGAACATGGGCATCTATATAGAGACTTCCCAACAAACAATATGGAGAGAATTGTGAAAACCACTGTGGATAAAAATCCCGAAGGTTTCACCAAGGTTGGGGGCAAAGGGAAAGGCGGGAAGTAGCCATAAAAAAATATCAATGAGCAAAGACAACTAAGCCACAATAGCTTTAGGATCCTAGAAGAAGAAGATGGAAATAAAGAAACAAACCATGAAATGGAGAACATTATCACTGAGAAGGAAAGGGATGCTAGCATGGAAGATATCATAGAAAACAACCAGCAAAAAGATGATCTGCCAAGCATTATGTAGATAAGTAGGGACCATGAGATTACTCCAAGCGAGGCGATAACGGAGGACCATGAACTACAGGAGATTCTAGAAAGGGAAAATCTAGATCTAGAGAAATTTCTAGAACAAGGGACGACCAAAGGAGTGGACTCCCTGCCAAAAGAGGAATATGATAGGGTTCAACAACTCTTCCTATGGATATCACAATCGAAGGGCTCTGGAGTCAAAAGAAATCATGAAATCCTAGAGCATAGAAGGGTCAAAATGATGGAGGAGACATAGGCACAATCTCCAAAGAACCTAGGCAGGAAAAGAGGAAGAAAAAGGCAGAATGAGTTGTTGAATGAATGTGGGAAACTCTTCATCAACTCAGGTAAAATGAAAGAACTCACCAGTTATTCCTTTACAAACCTTTCTTAATGAAGCTCACGACTTGGAATATTAGACGCATAGGAAATAGAAGGAAACAAAGAAATCTCAGTAATAGAATAAAAGAAGAAAAACCAAATATGGTTTTTATTAAGGAGACAAAATGTTCGATGGATAAGATTAGAGAAATTCATAATAAATGGCTAATCAAGTATGAGTATCTAGAGTTTAAAGCAAATAACTCGGCGGGGAGGATTCTTACACTATGGGATCCCAAGAAATTTGGAATCTTGGATGTTGAAGCGTCCAGGAACTATCTTTCTTTGGTATGTCAACCTTTAGGTGATCAAAAGAAATACATGATCACAAATGTCTATGGACCTCAAAAGCAAGAAGATAAACTCAAGCTTCTCACCTCCCTTGAGGAACTAAGAGAAAGACACCCTAATATGCCTTGGATCGTTGCAGGAGATTTCAATATGATAAGATCTCTTATAGAGAAAAAAGGTGGTATCAGACAGCTAGGCAGAGACTCCATGGCCTTCCAGAACTTCATAAGGAACATGGGGTTAGTGGAAACTGAAACAATAAATGGGACCTTCACTCGGAACAACAAGAGAGGAGGGGCTTCACAAGTCGCCTCTAAACTCGATAGATTTATTATTTTAGAGGGCCTCTTTCTTTCAGGCCCTACCATGTCAACTTCTATTCTTCCCTTTGGAGGTTCGGACTATTGGCTTGTACAACTGGAAGCCACTTTCATGGGTACACCAAGAAACAAACCCTTCAGGTTTGAAAATGCCTGGCTCTCTCACCCTGAATTCACCAGCAATATTGACAAATAGTGGAGAGAGGATCTAAACATTCAAGGCACTAGAATGTTCCTGCTCCATCAGAAACTTAAACATATCAAATCCAGACTTAAGTATTAGAACAAAAAGGAATTTGGCAATATCTTCAAAGCCAAAAGAGAAGTTGAGTAGAAACTCCAGGAGATCAATCAGATCAGCATCACAAATGGCTTTACCAAAGAGTGGAAAAATCTTTGCTGACACTCTGCAGGAAGAATGGGAAGATCGATGCATGCAAGAGGAAATTTTTGGAGACAAAAATCGAGAGTGCAGTGGATTAGAGAGGGAGAAAGAAACACGAAGTTCTATCATAAATCCACCACACAGGGCAAACAATAGAATCACAAAGCTCAAAGATTCTCAAGGGATAGAACTCGTCTCTCACAAAGATATGGAATATGTCCTTATTCAACACCTCCTCAGTATAGCAGAGGAGCCTCTGGTGGATAGATCCATGATCATCAACAATTTCACTCAGTACATCCCTTAGCTCGTTACTAGAGAGGACAACCATAATCTTAACAGGCCAGTGTTGGAAAAGGAGGTCAATGAAGTGATTAATGAAATGCAAAATGGAAAAGCTCCAGGCCCAGATGGGTTCAATGTATAATTCTTCAAAGCCTACTGGAAAACAGTCAAACAAGATATCCTTGAGGTGGTGGAAGACTCAAGAAGATCCAAAAATGTTCCGAAGGCTCTTAATGCTTCCTTCATAGCTTTGATCCCAAAACAGAAAAAAGGCCATGACTCCAGATGGCTTCAGACCCATAGCTTTATGTAATGTGGTGTACAAAATTATTTCCAAGGTGATCACCAATAGACTCAGGCCCCTTTTTCCAGCTCTCATCTCAAAGAAGCAAATGGGCTATGTGGAAGGAAGACAAATCCTCAATAACATCATCCAAGCTCACGAGGTGGTACAGTCTCTCAAAAGAAACAGACAAGCTGGTATGATCATTCAGCTAGACCTAGAGAAATCTTGTGACAAGCTAAGTTGGTCTTATATAAGGGCAGTTCTAAGAGTCTATGGCTTCGACCAAAACTACATAAGATGGGTTATGGCACTAGTTACCATGACCAATTTTTCCATCCTACTCAATGGCACTCCTTCAAGAACCTTCACACCCTCCAGAGGTCTCAGATAAGGGGATCTACTCTCACCCTTCCTCTTTGTTCTCATGATGGAAGGGCTAGGCAGAGCAATTAAAATGACAAATGCTGAAGGAAGAATCCACAGTATCAAACTCGCCTTGGATGGAGCAGAAAATACTCATCAACAATTTGTGGATGACATAATGCTACAGGGCATACCCATAACTAGGGAAGCCAGAGCGATCAAACAAATCTTAAATGACTTTGCTATGGCAGCTAGCACAGAGGTAAGCCTCAACAAATCAAAAGTTTTTTTCTTTAACATTGACATTGCTATTCAAAGAAACATCACCAGGATTCTTGGGTTTCAAAGGGACCAGTTACCTTCCAAGTATCTGGGCATACCTCTTACAGATAAGCCCCTAATCAAGGGAGTATGGGAGCCAATAATAAATAAACTTCAGGACAAGATCATAAAATGGACATGTAGGTCTTTAAATTTGGCGGGGCATCTTGTGCTCACATAGGCTGTCTTACAGGCAATTCCAATTTTCATGTTCTTAGCTCTTCCTTCTCCTAAAGGAGTTCAACAACATATCAGAAGCATACAAAGGGATTTTCTATGGGGCAGAGGAGAAGAGAAAAAGAAATGGGCTCTAGTGGCCTGGGACAAGATCTGCAAACCCAAGAGCCATGGTGGTTTGGGGCTTTATGACCTTGAAATCCTTAGCAGAGTTTCGGGAGCTAAACTCTGGTGGAGGTGGATCAAGGAATCGACAACCCCCTGGGCCAAGCTTTAGAAACAAAAATATGCCAAGAATTGGTAGGAGAAGGATCAAATTCGAATGTCAGGGCATATTAAGGGCTCCCACATTTGGAACCTTTCCTGGAATATAGGTATTATTCAGCAGCATAGTTTCTGGGAGATCCGAGCTAAGAACCTGGCTTGGTTTTGGGAGGATAACTAGCAACAGGAACCCAACGTGTATAAGGATGAATTAGAAACTCTCAAGAATGATACGGATAACAAAGGTCTACTCATGATAAATGAATTCTGGGACAAGGTAAGGAATAATGGAAAATGGAGAATTTGGAAGGATCTTGGCCACAGTGAAGAGAGCCCTCTGAAGGCCCATGCAAACTCTCTTGCTCAGGATCTAGAGCATAGGAGGATTTTGGTATCCTCCTTGCCTAACCAACTTAGATGGGGAAGGAACACCGAAGGAAGCTTCAATCTCAAAGAAGCTAAATAGGTAGTAATAGGGTTTAACTACCAAAATCCTGATCAAGTATGGAAGAATCTTTGGTAGAGCCCCCATTGGATGAAAATAAAGTTGTTCATTTGGTTAGTTTATCAAAGGAAAATTTTAACTTGGGAGAATCTCCTTTAAAAAGGCTTCACTGGCCCATCCAAAAGTTACCTATGTGGCTTCCAAAAGGAGACAATGGATCACCTTCTCAACCTCTACCCTTTCACCTCTACTGTGTGGGAATGGGTGGCTTCAATCTTTAGGCACACTGATAGGAATAGACTCAGCATCTCCAACACTTTGAATAATTGGAGGAAAAACTTCTCAGGAAATGAAATCATCAGTAAAGCCTGGACTCTAGTTCCAGGCTTTGTCATCTGGGATGTTTGGAAAGAACCTAATAATAGGATCTTCAAGAACAAAGCAAGCAAGCCCTAGCACATAATTGATCAAATTTTAAGGCAGCTCAAAGGCACAGTCATAAGCTTGTTGTGGAAACTTCCTAAGGACCCTCCTCTGCCCCAAGATACGTGTATACTACTGCATTTGGGTCTCCAGTCTATAGGCCCACAGGGCATAATAAAGGGTGTGAGCCAAATAAATGCAGATATAAATATTTGGAAGCCTCCTCCACATGGTTTCTTAAAAGTCAATATAGACAGAGCGTCTAAGGGCAACCCAGGGTTAGCTGGTTTTGGGGGTGTTATAAGAGATGAACAGGGACGAATAAAGGAGATCTTACATGGCCACTTGGGGAAGGCCACTAATAACATGGTGGAACTCATGGCCTTGGAGCAATGCCTGGAAATCTTAATGGACTCAAATTCACACAATGTCATCATTGAAGCAGATTCGGAATTGATTATTAGAGCAACCAAGAAAATATGCAATGGTACAGCACTGGATAAAGTGTCGAAACATTGGAGGCTATTGCAAGTCTTTCTCCATATTTATACCCACCTGCAAACCTTAAAAATTGTAAACTTTGTCCATGTGAAAAGAAAAGCTAATATGTTAGTTGATCATTTGGCGATTGAAGGAGTGAATAGTAAGGAAAGGGACACTCAGCACGTTTGGGAGTTGATACCCCTAGGCAAACTGTTAGAGGATTGTCTCTATCAGGCTGCCAAAGATAGGGATCGATGGATCGATGAGGCTCAGGAGACAGGCGGGAGTACATGGATGCTTAAACTGTTTGCTTGTTGATTGACAGCAGCCCGCAGATTGTATTGGCATCAATATTCCAACGGATTTGAGCGGGTGGTCGAGATCAGCGAAGGAAGACCAAGGATGCAGTGGTCTAGAGATTGATTTTGGACCAATAGATCTCGCTTGAGATAGATCTATGGTGTTTGGGCGAGGAAGTTACCTAATAGTTAACAAGAAGAAGTGGGTTGGAGAAACCCACAAGTGGATTTTGGGAGGAGGAAAGGTCGTAAATGGTAATTCCCCGTTGGCTCTGATTCCACACACACAGTGACATGTAATAGCAAGGTGAGAGAGGGAAACCACTTTTCAGGCAGATTTGGGGTGCGCAAGTTAACCGGCCGAAATATGTGTGAGCCATTAGATTTGGTGGAGCGAGATCTATGGTTGACAGACAAGGAACAAGTTTTTAAGTCAGGAAGTGTTGTGACTGTTGAATGTTGAATAGATCAACGGTGAAGAAGTGTCGACGTATCTTTAGAAGGGTGGATTTCAACCTTTTTTAAACTATGGTTTGTGTTACCATCTGGTCTGGATTAGTATAAATAGGTTAGAGAAGCCCATAAGTGGATTTCGAGCGAAGGAAAAGCCGTAAATGGTATTTCCTAGTTGGCTCCGATTCCACTCACTCGGTGACAAGTAACAGCGAGGTGAGAGAGAGAAACTGCTTTTAGGGTGGATTTGAAATGCACAAGTTAACCAGTCGAAATATGTGTGATCCATTAGATCTGGTGGAGAGAGATCGACGGATAACAGACAAGGAGCATGTTTCAAAGTCGGGAATTGTTGTGACTGTTGGATCTTGAATAGATCAACGGTGTAGAAGTGCCAACAAATATTTTGAAGGGTGGATCTCAAATTTTTTTAAACTGTGATTTGTGTTACCATTGGGTCTAGATTAGTGGAAGTTTAGCAGAACTATGCGACTTTTGGAGGGGTTTGTTAGCTTAGCGAACGCTCTAAATTTGTCAGTGGATGACAGAGAGCCCTTGGGAGTTTAACACTCCTTCCTGTTTAAAAGTTTTTGGAAATCCATGGGAATTGGTTTGATCCTTGTTTTTGTTTTTCCTGTTGATGGCATTCCCACAACATGCTAGTTCTTGTTTGGGTCTTTTCACTTGCAAAGACGTGTAACATATGTAATGTACTTGTACATTTAATAGAAGGCTCTATTCTTACTTGACAAAAGAAAATGATTAAAAAGTTATATAATTTAAGATTGGCTAACATTAGGTAAAATTATTTTTATTATTTTTTGAGGACGTGCCATACTTACACATTGGGGTCATACTAGGATATATAATGCATCTCTCGGCACAATAATAAAAAGTTATATAAAATTTAAGATTGGTCGACATTAGCTAAAATTATTTTATTATTTTTTGAGGACATGACATACTTACACATCAGGGTCATATTGGGCTCTAGAATGCACCTCTCAGCACAATCAAATACATAGTTATATTTTAGTAATTAATATTAGTCCATTAATAATATTAAAAAGTTATATATAATTTAAGATTGGCTGACATTAGCTAAAATTATTTTTATTATTTTTTGAGGATGTGACCTACTTACACATCGGGGTCATATTGGGTTGTAGAATGCGCCTCTCGACGCAATAATAATAGATTGATTTTAAATAGGACCTACATTAGATTGAAAATGTTAAATGTTAAATGTTAAGCATTACATGTTAAATGTTTACATTTATGTTTACATGTTTACACAAAAAGAAATATTAAAATATTTTGGAGCAAGATTTTAGATTCTTTGTGTTGAGTTAATATTTTCCCTTTGATTTAAGAAATGACATTGAGTTTAGTAAAGAGAAAATTTGTTTAAAATTTTAATTAATTTGAAATATTAATGTGGTAATTTTGTTTTGTTAAAGGTAAATTTATGATCCATTCAAATTCACATATATGATAAAGGAACTATTAAAAGCATGAAATAATTTATTATTCATTCAAATACATAGTTATATTTTAATAACTAATCTTAGTCCATTAATAAGATTAAAAAGTTATATATAGTTTAAGATTGGCCAACATCAGCTAAAATTATTTTTTGAGGATGTGACATACTTACATCAAATACATAGTTATATTTTAATAGTTAATATTAGTCAATTAATAAAATCAAAAAGTTATATATAATTTAAGATTGGTTGACTTTAGCTAAAATTATTTTTATTATTTTTTGAGGATGTGACATACACATCGGGTCATGTTGAGCTGTAGAATGTGCCTCTCAGTGCAATAATAAAAAGTTATATATAATTTAAGATTGGTTGACTTTAGCTAAAATTATTTTTATTATTTTTTGAGGATGTGACATACACATCGGGTCATGTTGAGCTGTAGAATGTGCCTCTCAGTGCAATCAAATACAAGTTATATTTTAATAATTAATATTAGTCAATTAATAAGATTAAAAAGTTATATATAATTTAAGATTGGTCGACATTAGCTAAAATTATTTTTATTATTTTTTGAGGAGGTGGCGTACCTACACATTGGGGTCATACTGGGCTATATAATGTGCCTCTCAGCACAATAATAAAAAGATATAAAATTTAAGATTGGTCGACATTAGCTAAAATTATTTTTATTATTTTTTGAGGACATGACATACTTACACATTGGGGTCATATTGGGTTGTAGAATGTCCCTCTTGGTGCAATCAAATACATAGTTATATTTGAATAATTAATATTAGTCCATTAATAAGATTAAAAAGTTATATATAATTTAAGATTAGCTGACATTAGCTAAAATTATCTTTATTATTTTTTAAGGACATGACATACTTACATATTTAGGTCATATTGGGTTGTAGAATGCGCCTCTCAACACAATAATAATAACTAGATTGATTTTTAAATACGGCCTATATTAGATTAAAAATGTTAAATGTTAAACATTACATGTTAAATGTTTATGTTTTACATGTTTACGCAAAAAGAAATATTAAAAGATTTTGGAGCAAAATTTTCGATTCTTTGTGTTGAATTAATATTTTCCATTTGATTTAAGAAATGACATTGAGTTTAGTAAAGAGCAAAGTTGTTTAAAATTTTAATTAATTTGGAATTTTAATGTGGTAGTTTTTTTTTGTTAAAGGTAAATTTATAATCCATTATAATTCACATACATGATAAAGGAACTATTAAAAGCATGAGATAATTTACTATCCATTCAAATACATAGTATTATGTTAATAATTAATTTTAGTCATATAATTTAAGATTGACAGACATTAGCTAAAATTATTTTTATTATTTTTTGAGGACGTGACATACTTCCACATCGAAGGATAATTTACTATCCATTCAAATACATAGTTATATTTTAATAATTAATATTAGTCCATTAATAAGATTAAAAAGTTATATATAATTTAAGATTGACCGACATTAGCTAAAATTATTTTTATTATTTTTTGAGGACGTGACATACACATTGTTATATTTTAATCATTAATATTAGTCCATTAATAAGATTAAAAAGTTATATATAATTTAAGATTGGCCGACATTAGTTAAAATTATTTTTATTATTTTTTGAGGATGTGACATACACATTGGGGTCATACTAGGTTGTAGAATGCGTCTCACGGCAGAATAATAAAAAGTTATATATAATTTAAAATTGGTTGACATTAGCTAAAATTATTTTTATTATTTTTTGAGGACGTGACATACTTACACATCAGGGTCATATTGGGTTGTAGAATGCGCCTCTTAGCGCAATCAAATATATAGTTATATTTTAATAATTAATATTAGTCCATTAATAAGATTAAAAAGTTATATAATTTAAGATGCAGTAGTCTATAACGCGACTTTTTAAAAGTTTTTCCGGTGGATTTTTCCGGTCAAAATCCGGCAGCAATTCATTGGAATCCCAAGTTTGATAGCTAGTTTCTGCACAATCAATGGCTTCCAGGGGTTTTTCAGGGCGCTGAATCCAAATATGCAGTTAAAAAACCATTTTAACTGATAAAAATCAAGATTTAACCTCATTTCTTCTACCGGATTTCGTCACCGGAATCTCCAAAAAGTCGCATTATAGACAACTCCATTTAAGATTGGCTGGCAATAGCTAAAATTATTTTATTATTTTTGAGTACGTGACATACTTACACATTGGGGTCATACTGGGCTATATAATGCACCTCTCGGCACAATAATAAAAAGTTATATAAAATTTAAGATTGGCCAACATTAGCTAAAATTATTTTTATTATTTTTGGAGGACATGGCATGCTTACACATCGGTGTCATATTGGGTTGTAGAATGCACCTCTCAGCGCAATCAAATACATAGTTATATTTTAATCATTAATATTAGTCCATTAATAAGATTAAAAAGGTATATATAATTTAAGATTGGCCAACATTAGCTAAAATTATTTTTATTATCTTTTGAGGATGTGACATACTTACACATCGGGGTCATATTGGTTTGTAGAATGTGCCTCTCCACGCAATAATAATAGATTAATTTTTAAATAGGACCTACATTAGATTAAAAATATTAAATGTTAAATGTTTACATTTACATTTACAAGTTTATGCAAAAATAAATATTAAAATATTTTGGAACAAGATTTTCGATTCTTTGTGTTGAATTAGTATTTTCCCTTTAATTTAAGAAATGACATTGAGTTTAGTAAAGAGAAAAATTGTTTAAAATTTTAATTAATTTGAAATTTTAATGTGGTATTTTTTTTGTTAAAAGTAAATTTATGATTCATTCAAATTCACAAATTGTAATATTAATACATTGTGCAGAGTGTGCATTCGCACAATGTATTAATGTTATGGAGATCGTTTAATTGTTTTTTCTCATTTACTTCAAGAACGGAAATAACGTCAATTCAGCATTATTAAAAAAAAACGATAGTAGTATCAGGGATGACAATACACTCATCTAAAGAATAGTAATATTACTATAAATTAGAATATAATTTTTGAATCTACAGTCAAAATATTCCTTATTTTTTTAAATTTTGGTTAAAATTATAAAAACTCAACAAAATAATTAAAAAGATAATCACTTTTGACTATAAAACAAACACTGCAATACCTAGCAAAACAAAAATTAATAGTACAAAATAAAAACAATAATAATAATAATATATAGTCATGAATTAAAAGATCATGATGAGACAAACCAGCACAGTCCGATTATATTTATAAATAGATTCGATGTAAAAGGTGTTAACTTTATTCAAATATAATTGGTTATATAAGGAGATAACCCTCAAATTGGCATAATTGTTATCAATACAACTATTATATTTAATTGGAGCATATTCCTAAATAATATGATAGCCACTAATAAAAAATAAAAATAAAAACAGTAATAATATATAGGCATAACTGTTATCAATACAAGTAAATACAATAGATGTTGCATATTTCTATTATAATATAATAGCTATTAATGAAAAAATAAAAACAATAATAATATATAGTCATAAATTAAAGGTCGTGACAATTCAAAGAACATCAATTAGACTATATTTATACGTTAACTCATTCAATGTAGAATGGTGTAAGTATCATTCAAGTACAATGGGACATAACACTCATATCAATACAATTATTATATTTAAGCCGTGCATATTTTTTAATATTTTGGATATTATATTTATTCTTGGTCGTAATGATCCTAATAGAACCTCTCATAATTTGTCATAGTAGCTTTTTTTTTAGTGTTTAGCATTTCTTAACACGCTACCCATTTAAATTAAGGTAAGGTGATGATAAGGGTGTTAATCAAGGTAGGTTTCAACCTACAATGATCAATTTAATAAGCTAAAGGATTTGGACCTAGCACCTAGGATTAATTGAAGCATGTTAAAAGTTGATTGAATGCAAAGCTCAATGAATCATTTAATTGAATAATAAGGAAAGAGTGTATGTTAGGTAGAATAGGAGCTTATAGGATCGAAACCAATGGGTAATTCAACAAAAAGGTTCAACAAAAGGTTTATGAATGAATGAATTAATATTAATGTTGTGTAGGTTAAAAAAAAAAAAGGTACATTTAATATTGAACTCAGGTTTTTTGTGGTTAGAATTGTTAAAAAAAAAATATTGGGATTGAGATTTCTGGTTAACGTTTTGAATTATATCATGGGTTTATAATCAAATATACTCATGCTTTAAGATTAAATAGGTGAAGACTTTGTAATAAAAAAAGTTAATTAAAAAATAAATATTATTTAAAAGAAACATAGTAGACTATGATTGAAACATTATAAGAATAAAGATTAATAATAGTATTTATATTAATAATGTATAATAGATAAGACAATTATAAAAAATAAAGATTAATATAGTATTTATATTAATAATAGTATAATAATGATAAGGTATAAAAGAAAATTAATAAAATGAGGATTGTTATTAATAATGGAGGAACTTTTAATACTAATAGTAGAATAGAAATATTGTGAATTTAATTAATAAATTAATAATATCGATACTTGTCTATCGAGTATAGAATAGACAGTGATGGGGTGTATTGTTAATTCACTCAGTGATGGGGTGTATTGTTAATTTGGTGCAGCCTAGGCCGGGTGCGATCCCTAGGTGATTTTGATGGCTTAGATGCCAGTGGGTCACAGTTTCTCAAGCCAAAGGTTAAACTTATAGTCATCTCTAGAGGACATGGACAACTTATATCTATCTATCTATCTATCTATCTATCTATATATATATATATATATAAACAAAATTAATAATGGAGGGAGGATTAATATTAATGGTATTAGCTAAAACTAATGTTATTCCTAATATTAAAAGGAAACCTAAATCATAATAATTCACATCAATAATAATAGGACCAAAAGTCAAATAATAAAGCATAATTAAAATAAAGGGATATGATTAACGAGTAAGGATGACAACATCAAAACATACAAGAGAGATAATCAAGATGAAAAAAATAAAGACGAAAAAAAACTAATAAGGAGAGATATCCAAAAGACAAAAAACCAAAAGGGGAAGTAAAAAGAAGAAAAAAGGGAACTCACGACGAAACAAATCTAGAGGAAATAGAAGGAATATACTTTCAGCTAATTTTACAACCATCATTCATGTTGAAGGTGTTGCCTCTTTTCTCAATCTTAATAGCTTCACCAAACTTTCTATGGTGGTTGTGATCTATATTGAAGTAGGACCTTATGTTCTTCAAGACACATATGGTGCTTCATATCTCTGAATGTTCAGTAAGGGCTGAGGAGTGAGAACAATTGTGTTTGATATCGGTGAAATTCTCTTGAATTATGAGTTTAATGGAATGACCAGTCTCACATACATAAGACTTACCACAAGAGAAAGGGATCATGTAAAAACCTTTCATGTTTAAAAGGTTAATATAGGGTATGCAAATACCCAAAAATAATATTTCCAAAAATATTCATTTTCCAATCTTTACCTTGGACATATGTAGCCTCCCCCTATATTTGACATCAATGACAACAATATTTCCAACATTGTCTTAGACTATAGATGCAACCAAATATTTTGAAAATCTTAAAGATGCTATGTTTTCAACTCTCATCCTAGTCGCACCTAAATTTACAAAAAACTTCATTGTGGAGTGTAATGTCTTGGGCAATGGCATTGATGCAATTTTAACGTGAGAAAGAAGGCCATTTTACTATGAAAGTAACAAAATTAAAGGAAAGAACTTACTCAAGCTTGTCTATAAAAAATAAATGTTGGACATACTACATGCAATTAAGAAATAGAATGCATACCCAATAGGAAAATGCTTCAGGGGAAAAAAAAGACTTGATAGTTTGACGTACTTCTTGGAACAAACATTATCTTCAGAAGAGAAACAAAATAAGTCAAACAGATGTTGGGGTATGACTTTGAAATTATCTCCAAAAATGGAAAACAAAATATTGTGGGAAACATAATCTTAAAAGAAAAAGGAAGATAGAGTGTTTATTATGCACTATATTTCATTCCACAACCTGACTACATAGAAGAAGTAATGAAAGAATGGAAGCAATATGAGAAGGTATGAAATATCATTTAGAAACTACATGAGGACCCCAATGCAATAGAAAAAATGTGGAAGAATGATTTGATGTGGTATAAATATCAATTATACTTATTTAAGAGTTCTCAACTCAAGCAAAAAGTCTTTTTGGAATTACACACTTCTCATGTAGGAGAACATTCAAGGTTCTTGAAAGCATATCATAGGATTAAGAAAGATATTTTTTTGGGAAGGAATTAAAGTCGATGTGAAAAATTTTGTGGTTAAATTCATGGTAAGTCAAAAAAATAAGGGAGAGACAATCAATATCCTAGAGTTCCTACAACCATTAGTCATACCAAATCAATGTTGTGAAGAAGTTTCAATGGATCTTATTACAGGTTTACGCAAATCTAAAAGAAAGAATGGCATTAAGGTAGTATAGGTTGAATTAAAAACTATGCCCATTTTTTCTCTCTTTATTGTCCTTTTAAAGCAATTACAATGGTAGAAGAATATATAGAAACATTCTAGAAGTTGTGTGGAATACCACAAATTATTATAAATGATACATATCTAATTTTCACTTTCTTATTTGGGTACTCAATTAGCTCATAACTCATCTTCTCATCCTCAATTCAATGGGAAAATTGAAATTATGAATAAATTTTTAGAAGGATATCTACACTACTTTGTATCCAATAAACAAACAAAATGGGTGAGGTGGTTTCCCTTGATAGAATGGTGGTACAACACATCCTTCCATACTTCATAAAAAATGCCCCCATTTATGGCACTTTATGGATATCATCCTCCATCCATCACCTCACCCCTAAAAGGGAATATAAAATATCAATCAATAGAGGACCACATAGGGCACCAATAAGAGGTCCTAAAACTATTGAAGTACAACTTGACTATAGCACAAAATTGGATGAAACAACAAGCATATCATCATGGCAATGAAAGGAAATTTGAAGTGTAGGATTCAATATTTGTTAGACTACAACCATATGAAGAAATGTCCCTCAAGAAACAAAAGATCAACAATAAATGAGCATCAAGGTATTATGACCCATATTGAGTGTTGCATATGATTTGAAATATGGCTTACAAATTGGATTTGCAATCATCTTCATGTGTACATCGAGTGTTCAATGTTTTCTTGCTTAAAGAAAGTATTCGATGATAAAATCCAATTCATAAATATTTTATACGAGATCAATAAATAAGGGAAAATCACATTACAACTAGAAAAAAACATGGAAACAAGGATTAAGTTGTTGAGAACCTACCAATGGAAAAAGTGATTTTGGGAAGATCATTTGTTCATGCAAAAACACTCGTAAATAGTCAAGTGTTGAGAACAACACTTTTTTGAAGGGGGGGGACATGTTAATCCATGTATAAGCCCCTTGTTAACCCTAAACACCTTATTAAGCCCTATATATTGAGTTATTTCATTTTTATTGTTATATTGTTATGTCAACTAGCACCTTTCATTATACCACTTTAGTATAATTGTACCCTTTTCCTCCTACATATATTAAGGACACCTAGTCCTAGGACCATCAAATATTTTCTTATGCATTACATTCATTGTAAAAAAATGTTCCCCAATGAAGTGGGTTGTAATTATTGGCTTCTTATCATTTTTAAGGTGAATGGTTCTTAACATAGAGGTTGAGGTGGTGGTGGAGACAAAGGTGGAGGCTTTTATAGAAATCAGTTAGAAGGGTGATCCAAAATGGATAATTATATTATTTTCATCCATATTGATGCTTTTAGTGGAAGTATTAGAGGAATCACCTCACAAGACCATTTTTACTAGTGGGTCCCAGTTTGGTGAATTGGGGTATGAAACCTTTCAGAAATAGTTTGAGGCATCAAATGGTGTATTTTGGGGGGTAAAACTTTGCTAATTAAGAATTGCACCCTTTTTTTCTATTCTACACATAGATACCTTCCCAATGGCCTAAAGAATCGCCTCACTCAAAATTTGTATGAAAAAATTATGTTACACAAAAGTTAAACTTCTTGTTTTGATCACTATGATTCAATAGGATGCCACGTCAACCCCAATTATTCATGGGAAAGGGTCCAGCCACACATTCATGATGAAGAAGAATCTAAAATAGTCAATATTTTAACTCTAGTTAAGAGTTGAAGGAGTCAAACTTAACCTCTAGTAGGCTATCAAGCTATGTTATAACCAAACCACTAGGAGGACAAGGGGTCCATTATATTTGTGTACATTTTGCTCCATAGATGAGCAGATTAGTTAAGAGTGGATAGATAAAGAAAGAAAAAGAGATGGTTTTTGTATTATAGCAACCCACGGGCCACAGGTCTCACCTCTATGTACTTGCAACCACTTTGATTCATAGAAACAAAGAGCAAACCAACCTTACCTTCTAGCTATTTTTTCTCCCATAAGGGTTTCCCATGTCATATCTTGTGTTATGGTTGTGAGTGATTGTATGTGTTTTTGTTCTATATTTTAAACATTTCATATATTTCATGCATAATCATAATATAGTAATTAATGAATCCATCAATGTAAAGAAAATTAACCCTAATAGTGTAGATGTTGGGTTTTCGTTATATTTTCATAGATCTATTGTGGCAAACCATCATGTGAAATATCCACAATAGTTAATGGATCAAAGGGGATTCTAAATTTTCATTTTCTCCAAATGTGGTGGACATGAAAATTGACCCCAACCTAAACATAGGGTGACTAAGGATAATAAATATTCTACTGACACCTATGTCAATAGTATCCAAAATCTAGTTAGAATTCATGACCATGGGGAGGTACTTCAAACCATAGTGAGATCCTATGATAAGAATATTATTACAATTTAGATAAAATATTATTATTTCATTGAATCCATAAAATATAATTAAAATATGAAATACGGATTCTTGTAGACCAGCAATATCTTTTATTTGTAGGTAATAAAATTCTGATCAATATCTATTGTCTAACCACTACATTTTCAAAGGTTGTTCTCTCTCTAGATTTTTGCCTACACAAATGAGAGGTGGGTAATGGAGAACCTTCATCCATACATCCTCCTTATTTAAGGATGTAATCTAAATTAACACCACCACTCTAATTACTCCAAACCTTCATCCACCTACTACATATATCATGAATAAATCTTATGAGGTTCCAACGATGGAGATATCAAATTAAGAGGTCACGTACCAACTTTCATATTATTAATTTATAATGGTAATTGTCATATTCAATTATTTTTATCCTCTTTTATCATACTACTAGTGGTTCCATTCAAAGTAGACAAATAATTGTGAGGTATATCTATGCTCCAAAGGTTTTTGTATTATTAAGTTTTAAAACTTGGATATTTATCATGAAATTTTGTTGGGAGGGTTCCTAGTTATAGGGAAGAATGGGTGCTTTGATTACCCTATGGTTCCTAGAATTTTAAAATACCACTGCATTTGTTATTAAACTATTAGATTGGGTTCACCTCTCAGTGTTTAAAGATACTAGGAATACCTAGAGTAGATAACTAAAATCAAATATTGATTTGATTAAGTTAGAATTTTGCACATATGCTTGAATATGTGTCGATTTTGGGTCTACTAGATAAGATGATAATACAAAGTGAATTTTCTAGATGGAATTGGGTTTTGGATAATGAGAATACAACTCTTTAGTTTCAAATCCTCCAACAAAAAGGGCATCTTTAAATTTATTTCCCTCGGAACAAGCTCACCCAAAATGGAAAAAGGATAGAAACCAAAACCAGAAACTTGGAAGGAAAAAATTTCTCATATGATGAAGATGATCATAATGTATAAAATTATAAAATAACATTTAAAAATAAGAATATAATATCTAGAAGTGAATATTGAGGAAGTATCTCTCTCCTATTGTAGGATAGAGAAGAAGACAGGAATATTAGGATTTCCCCCTTGAAGGTGATGGTTTTAAAAGAATATTGATCAAGGGAATGAAGAGATTATGTAAATTTGATAAATTTTGTTCAGAGATGGAGTTGGCACTCTATACAAATTATATAAATCTAATATGTGATCTATAATTAGCCCCTATGGAACCTTCTCCCAAGGGGGTGGATTGATATTAAAAAGAAGAAAAGCAAGAAAGGGAGGATCAAGGATTACTTTCCTCATTACTACTTGATTGTTCTTGTATGCATTTTATTATGAATTTCCAGATGTAGAGAATACCTAATTTCTATATTTTTATGAATGCTCCTATAACATCTACAATATGTAATCTGTTTTATTTTTTATGGATAAGAATTTACACTTTTTAAGATATATGTGTGTGCATGTGCACGCATAGCCAAACATGCATATATCCAAAGAGGTTATTTCAACTAATTTTCACTAATGTTGTTGGAAATTTGGCTAGTTTCATGCCAGAAAATGCCTAATCCAAATCCCCTATGCTAGGAGTATTAGTTTATAATGTAATGTTTATTAGGAATGTCATCCAGAAATGTTGGGAAACATTCCTTGGGTTTCCCCATGCAATTTTGATTTAAAATCATTATATCTTTATTCCTAGTTGAAATGGTGACATTACATTTAAATAGTGTGTGAAGACATCCGACACAAATGAGTTTTTATTTTTAGTGATACCAAGAGACCCTTATTCAATATTAAGTTCAAGTAAAATCAAGATTAAATTATTACAAACACACTCTAAAAATTTAATTTTCAAAAAGTTGTATGCAACATTTAGAATCTCTTTTAGGAGAATGAAAGAAAAATAGTCAAAACACCTTTAGATGTTATCAAACTAGAAAGAAGACAATCTAGATATCGTATATATAATGTGTTGATAACTATTTGAATGAATATCTACTAGGCAGGGTAGTGTTTACATTATCCTTTACGTTAGTGACATAAACTACACCTAGTTGACTATCCACTACATATTTTAGCCATCCATCTCCTGTAACAATCAATTATTTGAAAATGTGGGTGTGGGGAAAATAGACAAATCTTGAGATTTGAGCCTTTGCAATCTCAATAATATGGTATAATGTAACTATTAGGTTCCTTATATATTTTTTGACGGTGTTGGACCCGCCAACATGTCAAGGGGATCTCCCTGGTAAGAAGTCCCAATTAGACCTCAGACCCCTTGGTGTAGGAGTCCTAGTAGTGGGTTGTATGGTAATGCCTTGACCACGATTTTCCACAGAGGCAAGTAAGATAAATCTGTTGGTAGCAAGGGTCTGACAGCTGCAACGAATCAAGGAAGGTGCATGAGAGGTTCTAGCACATGGGGATTGAGATGAGTGTGCCCCTTGGAAACCTATAATAGTACTCGGCTTGGAAGGGAACACATGAGCAAAGATGCATCACCAGCTGGAAAGATAGTTAGCAAGCAATCCAAAGTGATGGTTAAACCAACAACACATTTCACAAAGATTCATACATACTTATACAGAATAGTCCATACATGCATGCGTAAGTAAACCAATACATATATCATTTAGCATAAACCAGATAACATAGAGTACAATACAACATATGCATGAAACATGTTGGCTCTTATTATATAAATAAGTGTAAGTTACAGTCATACATTACATCCATGTCCAACCACTAGTTCCAATAGTGGAATGTTACAGCCACATTTGGTTGCTCCTCCAAATAGATGTACTAGCTCTGTGCAGTGGAGAAGCAAAGGCTTGTTACAATACTATCCAAGCTATCTCCAAGATAGTCTTATCGGAAGCTTGGCTGACAAAAAAATCCCTTACAATGAGTTATGAGAGTCTATTTATAGCAAAGGGTGGGGTGATCCTTGGCATTCCCCTTTGTGATAGTTCAACTACCCTCATGACACTTCACCTATTCTATGACTGTTACATCCAACTATCACAACTTAACTTACACTTGACATTACTTTACATTACAATGCATGTGTACCCATGTGAAACAAAATGGCTTGAGAAAGCCACGTTAGGCATCACTTTGACTTAGAAAATCATGGAATACCAACTCCTCAACATCTTCATATTGATTGAAAGTAACATGCTAATTCCAAGATCAGTAGTCCTTGATGGCATCCATGTGCTTCGTGGTGATATCTATCTAAAACTTGACTCTTGCATCCATAGCACCTGGGTACACTACTCGGGCTCCTCTGTCCAACTCATCTAAAAGCATATGCATCATTGTCTTCAATGCAGCTGGACCAGCAACATACTTGTGCATGAAGTCTGCACTTATGGGAAAGTCTGGGCTGGTGGCAATGCACATCAACTCGTCGAAGTACGAGTCAAGCTCTATTTAGACCTGTTTCTTTGTCTTCGCCTAGCTGAGAGTCCCAATAGATGGGATCGTGTATGTGTGCACCACAACATCCATCCTCCTGAATATTCATGCATGGGAGGCATGTATGCTAGTGATGAGCTGCAGGAGCTCTTCATAGTTCTGAATCTGACTCTGGATACGTGCCTTCAGCTCGACCGCATTGGCCCTCATCATCTTAGGCAAGTGAAGTGGGGCTCCCTTGTATTTCATCGTCTATGTTTACATGTCATTAACAGCAACATGAAAGTCCGTTAAGATATGTTCTCTTCTAGCACATTGTTGTTACCATTCGTTGAGATGGACAACTACCTTATACACGGTACCAAACTTAGAGTACAATGCTCGCATAACTGTGTCAAGGGACAACACTTCATCTATTATTGCCTTCTTTAGTTCATCTCAGGTGGACATTGTCAACAAGTCTCCTCCTTGCTTGGATGTCTAAAGTTCCTTTTCCATTCGCTCATTCTCAGCTATCAAAAAGCGAACACTTGATCTAGTGCCTTCAGCATACACTCTGGTTACATCGGTCAAGGCTGCTAGATGTTTACACACATCAATCATGATCACTCATTCCTCAACATGTGTAGGAGATGTATGATCCTCCAGAGTTGACACTCTACGAAATTGCACAACTCTATGTTGAGATTCATCGAATGAGACGTTGTGCATCTCTTGTTCCGGCTGATCACCAAGGATCTCAGTGCCTCCTTGGTCATTTGAGACTTGCTCATCATCTAGATGTATTGAAGCGGGTGAGTTGAACTCTTTGTGGTGAGGCATGAAGTCGGTGTCTTGTTCCAACTCTCGTTGCTCCATGTATGTATCTGACTGTTGAAGTGCTTGTTCTATCTCATGAGAAAAGTCTTTCTGCTCTGATGGTTCACCCTATTCGCCTAATGCCAGTTGTTCTAGTGAATCAACTACTTGTACAGGTGCTGCTTCATCTATTTTCACATGTTGCACCCCCTATTTTATGTGCTTTTGTTGCACTTCCCTCTCCTGTTTGCGTAGCTTTTGTTCTTTTCAGAGTTTCTCTCTCAGCTCATGTAATTCCTTCTCTGCTTCTTCCATTCTTCTCTTATCCCTCTGCCTTTGCGCGATTCTCATGTTGTGTTGGTGCCTCTTTGCCTTTATAGCCATAGTTTCTTTCTCTACCAATGGATATGCTTGGAACTTGCAGCTTTGCTCCTCCTCCATGTGATCGACAATCTTCCTCTTACCTTTATGCACACTGGTATGCTTTCCTCTGCTACCACTACTGCTATTGCTACTGCTGGTGCTCTTTGTGATGCTGCTTGATGTTGCTTCACTAACCACTCCATAGCGCAGCCGGCCAGTTCATTAGATCTGGAGAAACTATAGCAATATCTCCATGGGTCCTCCTCGGCCCAATGACATGCCCGGTGGATCCAGTTGAACTGAACTCTCATGTAGTGATCCTTCACAATACAATGTCGGTCATACAAAATGTAGCTATTGAGGTCGAATGGGTACTTCTTCATCAATTTTGCTTTGACATCCACTTGCTTGATACTCCGAATCTCATATAACCCAATCTGCAATAGAAGAGCGGGCCAAGGTGCCTTCTTCTTTCGGTGCAGTCTAGCTGTCAATTTGCCGAGATGTGATATGCTACTTCTTGCATGACAAGTACATCCAAGGAAAACTTTGGTAGAACATGTGGATGCTTCTCCACGCTGAAAATTCGGATGAAGGTGTTGGACGGTGAGGCATACCAATCAATAATGCCTATTAGTGCCTCCATTGCTTCCTTCGACATGCAGGGTGGATCCTGTTCGAATATCATCTTATACACTGGGGTGACAAAATGATTGGACAACCATGTGATTTATCCTTTGAAGCTGCATTCAGACAACAACTGGAAATAAGTGTTCACAACAGTCTCCGTCGGTGACCATGCCCACTCCAAGCTCGAGAACTCCTGTCGGGCATAGATTGCATCTAAGATGTAGGCGGACATGTAAATCTTTACATGCATGCCTCTGGGTGACTATCGAGCCTTTGCTACTTGTTCCTTTAGCCGATGAGCCAACATGTTGGACCAGTTACATGGTTTTCCCTCTCTAGCCAGTTGGTCCAACACGATCACCCAACTCTGTGGAAAGTTTTATGTGCTTTCTTGGCCATACAGTCAACATGCAAATAGGACCAAGTGTTGATATGCCTTATGTAGTATCTTTGTCTTATAGATATGGTTGTGTGTCAACCTAAATCAAGTCAGCTCCTTTACCCAGTTCTTCAGAGTGTCTCTAGATTTAACATTGTTGTTGGGTAAGCTAAAGGGATTATTCATGATAGTCACGGGCTCTGACATTTGATACATCTCATCATAATCTCGTGCCCAGAAGGTTGCAAGCTTTGCCCCATTGACATTGCTCAAGGTCATCGTCTCGGGATTAATGTGGGAGACAATCTAGTGTATCATGTCTACGCATGGGAACACGGGGTATCTGCATGCAATATGGTACAAGCCAGACTTGTGAATGTTCATATACACCTGACGGTATTTGAGATCTTCTTCAAAAGTTCTTGCAAATGCTTCATTGACCTATTTCCACTTGAATTTGATGTCCCTATCTAGAAACAACTTTGTATCTTCATAGGTTGGTAGACTAGAGGACACTTTCTCAACTGCTGCTCCAGACTTTCTCAACTGCTGCTCCAGTTGCCTTCCTGTCAGTGTCCTATAATCCCACTCTCTTAGAAGCCATTTATCCTATACTACTAAGAGGCAGATGAACAGTTGAAGATCTGGAGACAAGAAATATGCGTGACAAGAAACCTGTCAACGAAAACCAAAGAAAATCTGGGGAATGACACAACACATACCTGGGGAACTGATTGGCAAGATTACACAATTTCTTCTGGAAGGTTGGGTGACTACCTACCAGAACTATGCAAAAGGCAGTCTAGGTTGTCTAGGTGGCAAGACTAGCTACTGGATTTGCGTAATGTGCAATCCATATTGGCTACTGGCTGATAGAATTGCGTAATGCGCAACTCCAGCTAGGAGTGACTGCAGGTTTAGGGACTGCATTGTGCAGTTTTCCGGGCCAGTAGTCACTGTACCTCAGAAATGTGCAAAAAGGTCTTGAGGATGGTGTTGGGTAGAAATGTGCATTTCTGGAGAGGAAGAAAAAGCCTTTGCTCCCTATATTGTGCAATGTTGTCTCGGTGAAGGTAGAGTCTGGGCTAAGGTTGGCCAGACTCACTGATGGGAAACTGAAAGTAAATAAGACAGTGAATGCATGAAGAAACTAAGTGAAAGAAGAAGTGATTGACAATGCATGCAAAGGTGAATGAAAGATTCAGTAAAGAGATCAACATGCATGTGGGTGAAGCGAGTCGCCAAATTGGTCACTGTTCGTGCAAAACAGTTTCATGCATGCGACAACAGTGAGATAGCAACAAAAACCAAAACTGTGCTAAGAAA
Organism: Pinus taeda; assembly: GCA_000404065.3. NCBI lineage: Eukaryota > Viridiplantae > Streptophyta > Pinopsida > Pinales > Pinaceae > Pinus > Pinus taeda. The sequence continues at coordinate 51,298 of APFE031666770.1, forward strand.
AACTAGTATACATGTAAGTGACAACAAGCACTCAAAGAAATCAAGAAAAGGGTACTCACACAAGTGAAAATACAAAAAGCAACGAAAATGTTGAAAAAGACAAGTTGAGGCTACTTACACGTGAATAGTTGAGTCGGATGTGTCGAAGAGTCCTGGATGTGTTGTGTGATGTCAGAGCTCCAAGATCAATGTGAAAGAATGAGCTCTGATGCGTCGAATAAATAAGTTTTGAGCTCATGACACACATGCCACAAATCTAGGAAAAAGTGACACTTGGAGGAAAGTTTCTAAAACAACTTTGCATGTAACCTCCAGCTGATAAAAATAGATCCCTCAATCATGGGATGCCTTTTGCATGTTTCCTTTTTCTATTATGGGAAAAAGCAAGCCATGCATGCAAGTCAAGTTTCCTTGGTCTTGAGTGGAACTGGTCAACCCAACTGCTCATGCATGAAGCTACTCAATTTCTTGAATGAAATGCACATTCCTGGATTGGAGTTGGGCTGGTTGTCCAAGAGATTTGTGCAATTTCTAGGCAGAGTAGCTGACTGCTGCCCATATTTTCACAAATTCTAGGCTGAGCAGCCCTGATGAGGAAAATTGTGCAATTTTCATCGTGAGTGTTGACTGGAAAAATTGCGCAATCTTGGAGCCCAACAGGCTGCCAAACAAGATTGCGCAATTTCTGGAGGGAAGGTTGGTTGCCCTCTAGAAATGTGCAATTTCTTGGGGGAGCTGCTCAGTATGTAGTTGGACTAAGTCCAAGTGATCAGCCTATGAGGGGAATGCATCAAGCTATGATCGATAGGCTCTCTTTGTGCAAGAAAAACATTGAACCTTGTGTATTGGACGAAGCTAGACAAGGTTCTGTGAAAAGTTGGTAGGGAGGCTCCAAAACTAAGCTCGGCTAAAATTTTGGAGGGTGGTTGTAGCTGCTACAACACTTGGCGACACACTGGTAGAACTCCAGCTCTCTGAATGGACCTTGTTCGTGAAAAACAAGTCTAACAACTTTGGAAGTATTGTTCGGTTCTCAGCTCATCTTGGTTTCACACTAGCTTGATTGTAAGATGTAGCATTTGCCAAGCTCTTGGTCGATTAACACACATTCCAAGCCAAGGCAACACGTTTCGATTGGGATTGAGGGGTATATTGGTGCATAAGCAATATATTTGTCAGAGTGTTAGTTTCATATATGGTGTTACTCTGCTGCCAGCAGGCCTAGACAGTACCTTGGAGGAGTCACATAGGAACACAAGCATGGCTCAGCTGCCAGCGAGCCTGGTTAGTACCCCACCAGAGTTACTTGCATCACCTCCCTTCACAGGAAGCCTTTATCTTCTTTCGCCTTAATCATTCTCATTTTCAATTCGTTCACTTTTCATTTTTTCAACTATGCATAGCACTTATTCATTTCATAGGCGGAAGAGGGATCCTGACTTATTGAGAGTAGAAGAGGTTGTTCCAGTAGAGAAGTAGTTTATTATATCTCTGACGTGCCTGTTAATGTTTTCCCCCTCACCTTACTCTACTTGACTGAGCTGACAAGGATTTACCAAAAAACCACTGACTAGAGTAGGTGATACTAATTAGCATGCAAGTGTTGTGTTTTCACCAAGGTTCACTTCGAAAAGTACGTATTTTCCTTCGATGTATCATGGACTAAAAGTAACAAGTTCTTCATACATAGGCAAGATGACAAATAACCAAGTAGTGATAGTTGTACAAGCCCTCTTATACTTTACCTAGCTCATTTCAAGAGTCATACATGGTTTCATGCAAAACTAACCTACGAACGAAATGAGTGAACTAACAAACAACAAAACGAAGCAAGAGCAAAAGCGAAAGAAAAGCTAGTAAACAAACAAGAAAACAAACAAACAAACAAACAAAGCAAGCAAACATGCATGCAAGCAAACTAGCTGAAAGCAAACACTACTCCTACTCCTAAACTAACAATGCATGGGCCTGATCACATGAAGTGATATTTCCAATGCAGCCACCAGTGCATTGGTTGACCCGTGTTGGAGAAGGCTTGGTCCGCAAGCAATCTAGTTGTGTGAACCAGAAAACAAGAAAGATATAACAATGAAGATAACCATACTTTGTGTTTCAAAGTGCCCACAGGACATAAGTGAGTACAAGTGCATAGCTAGTGGACTTATCATGAAGTTGTGCAACATTGCATGTAACTTTGAAGCATAAGCACACTATTGACTGTGACATGCAAGCAAACGAAAGAAACAAAGATAACTTGCATTGAGCACGTGTGCTTGCAATGTAAGATTCCTCCAATGCATGAGTGATAGGATCACGTAGTTCGAGTGGAGGAAGTATGATCTGTGTGTGAGATGGATCTTCAATGCATCTAGATAAGTGATGAGGAGCCTTGGGTGATTGAACTGTTTCTTGATTGGAAGTGAGACTAACCCCAAGAGAGTGAGGACCTAACATAACCATCAACTCGAGTTGAAGTGCCTCAACAGTCTTGGGTGTTTCAACTTCATCATCAGATAGATCATCATAAACTGGTGGCTTCGAAAGATCAACTGCAATAGAGTCATGATCATGATCAAATATGGGAGTAAATGGATCTTGACCGCCACGATCAGAAAAATCAATTAATTCATCGACATCCTCATGATCAGATGAATCAAACTGAGGGGTAGATGAAAAGTGAACAAACTCATCCTTTGTGTTTCCAGAAAAGACATATGAAAGATCAAGTGGATTTTCAATGAACAACTTATCCTCTCCATTGTCAAATGATGGACCAGTATTTGGTTAGTCCTGTGAGTGATCAACAATGGGTGCATCCATGGATGGAGATACACATGCGAAATCATGGATGACAGATTCACCAAATATGTCAAGAAAGAATGAAGGAGGCTCCAACATAAGGGATTCATCCTTCGCTGAGTGCTGATGTTCAAGATCCCACTCGTACTCTTCATGAATGACAACACATGTTGATTATGCAACACCAACTCCGTCAGTGGATTGTTCCTCGTTCACAACAAGTGAAAAGTCTAGAATGGAAGAACACAAGATAATATCATCTGGAGGAACACTCAAGTGTGAAGACAGAGGTTGTGGAACAATACGCATATGGAAACTCGATGGACTCACAACCAAATATGTGTGAAAATTAAGTGAAGTGATGTTGGGAGGATGTGAAAGATGAACAGGTGTGAGAGCATGATCCTCAACATCACTTGGCAGTGGTGGAGTTGTTTGATGAGGGGATGGTGGATAGTCAGTCGAGACAGTGATCGCATCCGGCTGAGATTACACAACTCCATCATTGAAGAATGTTGAGTGAGGCTTGATTTCAATATTCTTCTTGGGACGAGTAGATTTCTTAAGGAAATACTCTAATTGATCCCAAAGATAGGAAAATTTCATCTGGCTCCTCGGAGCTTTCAACTGCAAGTCATGGAAGCACTGCCAAAAATCCATAACCAATTCATGCGGAGTCTTCCATTGTTGTAATAATTTTCGGTCAAGATGGTCTTGATCAAAATGATAGAAAGTGCCTTCAATGAGATCACTTAAGTGCTCAAGTTAGTGCACACTGTCAGCTGGTAGGCTGAACAACCATCTAAGTGGAGATTTGCGAAGTGTGTAGCAAAAGGTTATTCCTAGGTGCCAGGAATTGATTTTGGTGATATTTTTTCTCCGGTTGCCAAGGTAACTTCTATTAGATTACTTCTATCTGTTATTGCTGCTTTTGATTTTGAGGTAGAACAGATGGATGTGAAGACATCATTTCTTCACGGGGATCTGGAAGAGGAAATCTACATGAAGCAACTTGAAGGCTTTGTGGTGAGGGGTAAGAAAGAACTGGTATGCAAGTTAAAGAAGTCTCTGTATGGGTTAAAACAGTCACCAAGGATGTGGTATCAGAAATTTGATACATTTATATGAGGACTTGGCTTCACCAGAAGAAAAGCAGATCACTATGTTTATTTTAAATTAATTGGTGATTGTGTTATTTATTTGGTCTTGTATGTGGATGATATGTTGTTGGTTGGAAATGACAAAGAAATTATCCAGGATTTGAAAACCCAATTGTCCTCCAAATTTGACGTGAAAGATCTTGGTGCTGCAAACTATATTTTGGGCATGGAAATTAAAAGAGATTAGGCAAACAGGAAGCTCTGGTTAAACCAAAGGAACTATGTCGAGACAATACTGTAGAGGTTTAATATGTAGGATAGTAAACTAGTGAAGGTTCCTATTCTTGTAGGTGTGAGGTTATCTACTGAATAGTGTCCCAAGACACAAGAAGAGGAAAAGGACATTTATCGTGTTCCATATGCAAGTGCAGTTGATATCCTGATGTATGCAATGTTCTGTACTAGACCAAACATTGCACATGCAGTGGGAGTATTAAGCAGGTTTATGTCAAAAAAAAGGAAGGAGCATTGAACAGTAGTGAAGCAGGTTTTCAAGTATTTGTGTGGCACTAGTGATTATGGTTTGTGCTACCAAGGAAGACCAGGATTGGAAAAAGTGTTGGATATTCTTGGCTTAGTTGATGCAGATTGGGCTGGAGATCTGGATCAGAGAAGATCTACAAGTCGGTATGTGTTTAACCTATTTGGAGGTGCAGTTAGTTGGATGAGTAAGAAACAATCTGTAGTGGCACTATCAACTATAGAGGCAAAATACATGATAGCCACTCATGCAATGATGGGATGAGATTTTGGGGTTTAACCAAAATCCCAATTCCCAATAATTCGAAAAGATGAAACCACTTCTAATTTCTCCTCTCCAGAAACCGATCTATCTTGTGTTGCACGTTGGCTAAACAATCACATAAACAAAAACATGATATAAAACAAACGCCAAAGTACCTTTCGCGGTATCACTGTACGCAATAGCTGGGATTTTATAATTCCACTTGGCCAGAACTCAAGATAAAATTTAGGACTGGGATTTTATAATTCCACTTGGCCAGAACTCAAGATAAAATTTAGGACTTCTCAAAATAACAGAGCCGAAGTAGAAAAGACTCTGGCTCCCCTGCATTTACTGTCAGCGCGTACAACAATCACAATTAAACGATATTAACTTATTTATAAAACACATAAGCATATAAAATTAACACAGAACAGGAACACACTTTATTATATATTTACAGAACAGTTACAAAATTAAGGCATTTCAGCCTTAAAAACGAGCTCACGCTTGGCTACATCTAGCTCACTCACAAATTTTCTCACAAATAAGATATCTATTACACTCCTATTGCATTACATTTATATAAGAAGTCTTAGGAAGGACCGATCCTATCCTCCCCTGATTTTTCTCCACAAAAACTCCCCAAAAGCGTGCATGGCTGTTAACAATAGGAACTATATCGAGACTTATCCATTCTCTCTTTAATTTTTCTTTAACTGCTTTAAATCACTTTAACTCTATTTTAAAGTAGATTTTCTTATTTTTCTCCTTAGATTCAGCTTCGTTGGTCCACATCTTCATCGCTCCACTTGGATTTTTCTTTAATTAAGAAAAGGGTGAGATGCACCTGCATCAGACTCCCGAGGCACAAAAATTTATGACCTCCTAGTCATATGCTTCTGGTCTTTGTAATAGCAATGTTATCCACTGCATTCCTTCACTAGAACTGCTTCCATGATTTCTGTGAGCTGCAACCAACCTCTACAGTAACAGTCTCCTCTGTTACATGATACCTCACCAAGCCCTCGGCACTCGGTCTTTTGGCATCCTTCTCTAGGTTGCTGCAAATCTTCTCACCTTCCGCTGCCGCCATCTGCACAATAGCAAAACCATAAACTCTCCATCTTTAACACAATTGTACCTCTTTCTACTTCTTCTCGCATTCTTCTTTCTTCTCTCAGGAATCCTTTCCCTGCTCTGATACCAAAATGATGGGATGAGATTTTGGGGTTTAACCAAAATCCCAATTCCCAATAATTCGAAAAGATGAAACCACTTCTAATTGCTCCTCTCCAGAAACCAATCTATCTTTTGCTGCATGTTGGCTAAACAATCACATAAACAAAAACATGATATAAACCAAATGCCAAAGTACCTTTCGCGGTATCACTGTACGCAATAGCTGGGATTTTATAATTCCACTTGGCCAGAACTCAAGATAAAATTTAGGACTTCTCAAAATAACAAAGCCGAAGTAGAAGAGACTCTGGCTCCCCTGCGTTTACTGTCAGCGTGTACAGCAATCACAATTAAACGATATTAACTTATTTATAAAACACATAAGTGTATAAAATTAACACAGAACAGGAACACACTTTATTATACATTTACGGAACAGTTACAAAATTAAGGCATTTCAGCCTTAAAAACGAGCTCACGCTCGGCTACATCTAGCTCACTCACAAATTTCCTCACAAATAAGATATCTATTACACTCCTATTGCATTACATTTATATAAGAAGTCTTAGGAAGGACCGATCCTATCCTCCCCTGATTTTTCTCCACAAAAAATCCCCAAAAGCATGCATGGCTGTTAACAATAGGAACTATATCGAGACTTATCCATTCTCTCTTTAATTTTTCTTTAACTGCTTTAAATCGCTTTAACTCTATTTTAAAGTAGATTTTCTTATTTTTCTCCTTAGATTCAGCTTCGCTGGTCCACATCTTCATCGCTCCACTTGTATTTTTCTTTAATTAAGAAAAGGGTGAGATGCACCTGCATCAGACTCCCGAGGCACAAAAATTTATGACCTCCTGGTCATATGCTTCTGGTCTTTGTAATAGCAATTTTATCCACTGCATTCCTTCACTAGAACTGCTTCCATGATTTCTGTGAGCTGCAACCAACCTCTACAGTAACAGTCTCCTCTGTTACATGATACCTCACCAAGCCCTTGGCACTCGGTCTTTTGGCATCCTTCTCTAGGTTGCTGCAAATCTTCTCACCTTCCGCTGCCGCCATCTGCACAATAGCAAAACCATAAACTCTCCATCTTTAACACAATTGTACCTCTTTCTGCTTCTTCTTGCATTCTTCTTTCTTCTCTCAGGAATCATTTCCCTGCTCTGATACCAAAATGATGGGATGAGATTTTGGGGTTTAACCAAAATCCCAATTCCCAATAATTCGAAAAGATGAAACCACTTCTAATTGCTCCTCTCCAGAAACCAATCTATCTTGTGTTGCACGCTGGCTAAACAATCACATAAACAAAAACATGATATAAACCAAACGCCAAAGTACCTTTCGCGATATCACTGTACGCAATAGCTGGGATTTTATAATTCCACTTGGCCAGAACTCAAGATAAAATTTAGGACTGGGATTTTATAATTCCACTTGGTTAGAACTCAAGATAAAATTTAGGACTTCTCAAAATAACAGAGCCGAAGTAGAAGAGACTCTGGCTCCCCTGCGTTTACTGTCAGCGCGTACAGCAATCACAATTAAATGATATTAACTTATTTATAAAACACATAAGCGTATAAAATTAACACAGAACGGGAACACACTTTATTATATATTTACGGAACAGTTACAAAATTAAGGCATTTCAGCCTTAAAAACGAGCTCACGCTCGGCTACATCTAGCTCACTCACAAATTTCCTCACAAATAAGATATCTATTACACTCCTATTGCATTACATTTATATAAGAAGTCTTAGGAAGGACTGATCCTATCCTCCCCTGATTTTTCTCCACAAAAACTCCCCAAAAGCGTGCATGGTTGTTAACAATAGGAACTATATCGAGACTTATCCATTCTCTCTTTAATTTTTCTTTAACTGCTTTAAATCGCTTTAACTCTATTTTAAAGTAGATTTTCTTATTTTTCTCCTTAGATTCAGCTTCGCTGGTCCACATCTTCATCGCTCCACTTGGATTTTTCTTTAATTAAGAAAAGGGTGAGATGCACCTGCATCAGACTCCCGAGGCACAAAAATTTATGACCTCCTGGTCATATGCTTCTGGTCTTTGTAATAGCAATTTTATCCACTGCATTCCTTCACTAGAACTGCTTCCATGATTTCTGTGAGCTGCAACCAACCTCTACAGTAACAGTCTCCTCTGTTACATGATACCTCACCAAGCCCTCGGCACTCGGTCTTTTGGCATCCTTCTCTAGGTTGCTGCAAATCTTCTCACCTTCCACTGCCGCCATCTGCACAATAGCAAAACCATAAACTCTCCATCTTTAACACAACTGTACCTCCTTTCGCTTCTTCTCGCATTCTTCTTTCTTCTCTCAGGAATCCTTTCCCTGCTCTGATACCAAAATGATGGGATGAGATTTTGGGGTTTAACCAAAATCCCAATTCCCAATAATTCGAAAAGATGAAACCACTTCTAATTTCTCCTCTCCAGAAACCAATCTATCTTGTGCTGCACGCTGGCTAAACAATCACGTAAACAAAAACATGATATAAACCAAACGCCAAAGTACCTTTCGCGGTATCACTGTACGCAATAGCTGGGATTTTATAATTCCACTTGGCCAGAACTCAAGATAAAATTTAGGACTGGGATTTTATAATTCCACTTGGCCAGAACTCAAGATAAAATTTAGGACTTCTCAAAATAACAAAGCCGAAGTAGAAGAGACTCTGGCTCCCCTGTGTTTACTGTCAGCGCGTACAGCAATCACAATTAAACGATATTAACTTATTTATAAAACACATAAGCGTATAAAATTAACACAGAACAGGAACACACTTTATTATATATTTACGGAACAGTTACAAAATTAAGGCATTTCAGTCTTAAAAACGAGCTCACGCTCGGCTACATCTAGCTCACTCACAAATTTCCTCACAAATAAGATATCTATTACACTCCTATTGCATTACATTTATATAAGAAGTCTTAGGAAGGACTGATCCTATCCTCCCCTTATTTTTCTCCACAAAAACTCCCCAGAAGCGTGCATGGCTGTTAACAATAAGAACTATATTGAGACTTATCCATTCTCTCTTTAATTTTTCTTTAACTGCTTTAAATCGCTTTAACTCTATTTTAAAGTAGATTTTCTTATTTTTCTCCTTAGATTCAGCTTCGTTGGTCCACATCTTCATCGCTCCACTTGGATTTTTCTTTAATTAAGAAAAGGGTGAGATGCACCTGCATCATGCAAGCAAGGAAGCAGTTTGGTTGCAGATATTGTGTTCAAATATGGGGTTAGTACAGGGAGCTATAAGGATAGACTGTGACAGCCAAAGTGCAATTTTCTTGGCAAAGAACCCTGCATATCATTCAAAGACAAAGCACATTGATGTTCAGTATCACTTTGTGAGGGATATGATAGAAGGCAAAAAGGTGTTGCTGGTAAAGGTGGACACTTTGAAGAATAGTGCAGATGCATTGACAAAATCTATGAGCTCTGAGAAGTTCTCTTGGTGTAGAGAGACAATGGGCATTTTAGGGCTGGAAAAATGACTAAGATCTCTTGTGGCCCCCTGTGGAAATAAAACAACAAGTGGGAGAATTTTGGGTTGTGTTATATTCTTTCCACAACTAGCCCACGTAGTTAATGGGGGGGTTAGACGGGGGTCACAGGGGGTTTGAGGTGTACTGGTAACCCCACTTTATGGGGTCCGAGGCAGTGCCCTGGAAAATTTTGGTTTTGGAACCTATGTTAGGTTGGGCAGACCCACCTATGGTTTTGTGCATGATTTTTGCACATGGTTTTGGATGCAATGGTTTTCGGTCCATGGTTTTGGATGCTTCGACATGTATAAATATGTATTATAACATTGAAAGGAACATAATGAAAAATCAAGCTAGTAGTCTCGGTTTTGGGATCCAGGGTAAAACCTCTGTGTATATGTGTTTTATGTGTTATGTTCTCACATTGTTTATTTTCTGTGTTTTAGAATTCATATGCAGGTAATTTCTGTACAGGATTAAAACCTACATTCAGTTCCAGGATTCATCTTGGGCCTCTTCCTGTAACTGATCTCAAACTACTCATATGTGGTTTCCATAGATGAATTGGAACCTTCTTACCTGTTTCTCTTTGGGTTTCTCTCCTCATTTGCTAGAGTTTGTAAAATGGGAGGAATATTCATTGGTTCTCCTAGTTCAAGAACTTGTAGGAAGGAACTTTCATCAATTTGTCTCTCTGCATTAATCAATCTATTTTCTACATCAACTACAGTGTTATCCATGTGAGTTAGAGTGTTGTCCAACCATTCTAATTGGTTGGCAAACCTCTCAATGTCTGGTCTGGGATGATGAATGAAAGGTCCCAATTTGACCTTGAGCCTCAACTTATTTATGACTCCATGAGGGTCATACTGCCACATAAAGCTATTTTTGAACTTCATTTTCTATAAAACCTTGTCTACCTCTGGTCCAGCTTCTCTGGTATTACAATTGAAGGGGCCCAATTGATTTTTCATTTTGAATTGGGTTTTCTTCCTAGCTGCTAGGAAGTTGACTTCATTAGAATTGATAATCTGCCTAAAGTATTCTAGTGCAAATATCCTCATGGGGAGGTATTTGGGCAGTTTGTAAGGGGCAAGTTGGCATCCATAAATTCTTATTTCTATGTGGTTCTAGTATAGATACTAGTCTCCCACCTTACTGTTCTTGGCCAACTATAACACCCTTTTGATCTCTTGGCTGATTCTGGGTTGAGGGCTACTGGTTAGCATATTCATGACTGGATGGATAAATGAATCAATGAAGTCCTTATAAATGAATGTAGAGGAGTACTTTTGGATCAAGGGTGTCCAAGAAATAACTGACCTTGGATTTCCTTTGGCATCCAACTTCTGGATGCTACTAGGGAATTTTTCTGATCAGTAATATAAAAACATATGAAATAACATAGAGGAGTACTTGAAGACTCTTTTCAGTAGGTAATCTGGTGAACTGTTCATGCATCCTGTCTGCAATGAACTAAGCATAGTTGTAAATTACAACAAGAGGCTTTCCTAGGATAAAGATGGAAAGGAAGGCTAGGACAACCTCATCCACATGCTCATTTGTGGTATATCCTAAAATGCAAGAGAGCATGGTAATAATTTGTCTGCCTCTCCCAGAAAAATGGTGGTAGCATAAGGGGGACTATATGTGGGAGTATGACATTCCTCTATGATTAAAGTTTGGAAATTTGGGCTATTCTAGGTAGGTCTAACTTGACATAGAGGTACAGAAAGTCTCCAATAGATAGTGGGGTCTCATTAGGGCTTGGTTGGACCTGCAACATTTGGTTAATAGATTCTACAGTGATGGTAAATAGAACTTGATGGTTAGGGGTGACAATGGCTCTTTGGCTGGGAATGTAGCAAGCATGAAAAACATGGATGATGTTTGGGAATGGGTGTACTTCTGGAAACAAATACTTGGGTAAATTAGACTCCTAAAAGTGAATGTCATCATTGTTGTTTAAGAATCCATCCTTACTCCAGCAGTGGAGCTTTAGAATGTATGTAGGGGAAGCTATTTCCTTTATTTGGAAGTCTCTATCTTCTAAAGCAAGGTGGTCGATGTCTAGGTGAGGGGTTCGTAGAGGTCTCACGTTGAGAGAGGTTTGGGAAGCCATAATTGGGTTTAGAGATATGAATTAGGCTTTCAGTGGTTTTAGGAGTGAGGTTTATATACACTGGTAGAGTGGGAGGGTAGTTATAGTCTGTGAAAGAAGGGTTTGGGTTTAAAAATAAATTTCTCTTCAATTTAGGCAAGTTTATTAATTAATTTCAATTATTTAACCATTCAATTACACTGTACATTTTCAAATTAAAGGTCCATTCTGGTTTTTCCTAACAATACCTAGAAATCGATGGTCTGGCTTGCAAACTGGGTTCAGTGGTGAATGCAGAGGGTATGGTGGCTTCAACTACCAACTGGTTGCTTCAATTAGGTGTCCGGAGCTTCTTCAGGTAGCAGATGATGGTTAATTTGATCATTTCAAGTTTAGGGTGTCACAAATAGGTTAGCAGTAGTTTACAGTGAAAAACGCAAGAAAATAGTAATTTGGGGCCTTTTCAGCCTTTTAACAGGTAACAGTCATATTTTGGTGTGGAAAATATAAATGAATAGTGGGCAGTTTTTGGTCTAGGTGAGGAAGTGGTTTTCTTAGCCATCGCACCAGTTTTGGAGGGCAGGCGGTATTTTTTGTGAGCACGCGATCTCACCTGGTGCTGCCACGTAGCAGAAAAGCACCCACACAAAACCGTGAATCTCGCGTGCTCTCGAGTTGTTATCGGCTGGATAATGAACCCGCGTGATATGGATGCACACAGTCAGATCTAGGGGTAAGAGATCGATCAAATATCACGCGGTTAAGATGCATAGATGGAATCGAGAAAGGGATCTGTGGGGCCTCGGATTTAATTATATAATTAATTAACGAATAATGTCGAGTTTTTTCATATAAGCAGCAGGTTAACAAAGTGGGACCAGAGGTTATGTGGTGGGGGTTTTTTGGCTACACGAAGGGTTGGTGGGTTAAAAGGTTTGTCGGGAAAATATGAAATGGGGGAGTTAATTAGATAAAGTGGGGGCATAAAAACTTATGATAAAGGGGGTTTTGTGGGTTTTGAAGGGAAATAAGGAAATTAATAAGGGGGGAAGGTAATATTTGCAATGGGGAATGGGTTTCACACTAGGGAAAAGGGGTTTTGTGTAGGGGGGTGATTTCTGAAGGGTAATTAGTAGGGAAATGTGTGAAACCAAGGGGTAAGGGTAAAAATGAGGGGAAAAAGGGATTTATAAGTGATAAAGGGATAATGGGGAAATTAACAAATAATCACGTGGGGGTATAGAGAAATTAGGGGAAATTAGTTAAACCAACTTGTGAAAATATTTTCTTTCTCACATTTGCTCCTGCACATGAAGCATAGGATTAAGCATGATAAATGTGCTTTTGACTCAGCAACCTTGTGCATTTGCAACCTTTCTTTTACCTACCCTTTATTTATCCTAACATTTTTTCTTCATTTTATCGGGTGCATTTGAGCTTGCTGACCCTTTATTTCTTCTTTTGACAACCAAACTATCTAATTCTAACCTTATAACTTCCAATGGATTAGATTAAGCTGATGAGCTCATTTTTATTCTCTACCTAACTATTGATCTGCCAAGGTTAAACATTTTGGCTAAATCTTTCTTCTCTATCTATCAACATGAAATTTAAAACATGAATGAGTCAAGATAAGTTATTTGACCATCATGGATTGTGGCATTTCTGACAAGATGCACACAATCTTATTTTACAAATTAAAGCAATGGTAGTGGCATTTGAATTTGCACACTTTCATCATCTATTTTTATTTCTTTTTTTGGGGGTTCATATTTTTCACTTTTTTATATTTTTCTTTCTTTTTGTCCTTTGATTATTCTTTTAGGACATACACTCTTTACATTTTTTAATTTTTTAATATGGAAAACATTTTGCAGAAAGCAAAAGTATGTACAATATTACAAGACTAACCATAGCCAATTCAAAATTATGAATCCTATTATTATAGGACCCTAACAGCGGCTCCACGTGGGGATGGAATTTCCTAGTGAAATGTCAAGAAATTTAAGATTAGTAGCCTTTGGAACTGTGACTGTAGTTGACTTGTAAACTACTTTTCTATGGTTCTTCTTTATTCATACTTATGATGGTGAACCCTTCAAAGATTAAGGCCTTCTCTCTAGGCTTCAACTTCAAAAGATTACCATCCAATCCAGTCTAAACTCTTAAATGTTCTATACAAGGAGTAAAGTAAAGTGAACTACTGTTAATCTATGGATAAGTAATGCTTCAACATTCTACCATTGACACGTCCTCCTAGTAGATCTGATCCATCTAACTCTCTCAATAAAAATGCATTGTTACCTCTGTCACCATAAATGTTATAAGGGCCTTGTCATAGGAAATAAAATTTTCCATGTTTTCCCTTATCTTCTCTTCTATAATCCCATTTGAGAACTTTATCACCTATGTAAAAATCATCAGATTTGGTCTTTTTGTCAAAAATCATTTTGATTTTATCCTGGATTACTTGTGATTTGACATAAACTTTTTCTCTGGTTTGCTGCAAGTGTATTGTCTAATTTATCCTTCTTTGGATATCATTTGGTTCTACCTGCAACTCCTGGATGATCTTCATCACTAGCACTCCTAAAGAGGATGGAAAAACAACATCCATTCTATATACTAGCTGATAAGGAGATGTACCAATGGAATTTTTGGTAGTTAGTATGTCTGCCCATAAGGCATTTACCAAATTTTTGTTCCATGTTTTCTTGTTGTCTTCCAGTAGTTTGTTAATGATATTGACAAGGATTTTGTTTGAGGATTCTGAAATTCCATTACCTTGAGGGTAATAAGTAGTGGAATGGCCAAGGATAATGTGATATTTGTTACAAAAGTCTACCATTTTCTTAGATTTAAAAGCAGTTGCATTATTAGTAATGAGATTTTGTGGGCATCCAATTCTTGATAGGATATTGTTTTCAAGGAATGAGATAATAACAAAGTCTATTGCTTCTCTAGAAGGGATGGCTTCTATCCATTTGGTAAATTAATCACTGGCTGTCAAAACCCATTTATGCTGGGTTGAGGAGGGTGGGTGAATTTCCCCAATGAAGTCTAAACCCCACTGTTGAAATGACACTTCTGTGGATATAGGTTTGAGAGGTTAAGGTAAAAGATTCTTTTTACCTTCAAATATTTAGCACTTATGACAAGAGGTCACATGTTTCTTAACATCTGCAAAAAGAGTGGGCCAGTAAAAACCAGCCCTTAGAATTTTGTTAGAAATTATTTTCCACTACAAGTGTCCTCCAAAATCTCCTGCATGAAATTCTTGCATAATTTTATTAGCTTCATCTTTCAGTAAACAATTTAATAGAATGCCACCATTGTCTTTCCAAAATAAATCATTATCTATGATACAATATTTCAATGATTTCATTTTCAAAAATATAGCTTTAGTTCTAGATAAACCAAGAGGAGCTTGTAAGTGTAGTAAAACAAATATGATATCTACATACCAAGGTGAATCTGTAAAAAGTTCACTGATATGTGGAGTCACCATCTATTCCTGGTCATCTAGGGCACGAATGAAATTTATATCTAGGGCCTAACAGTTCAATTCAGCCATGAGTTTAACTAAAGCTTGGCCTTTGATAAGTTTTGTAGGCTTTATTTCTATGTCATATTCCAAAATGGTGGTAATCCATTTGTACGTTTTAACCCCATATAGAAATTACCTGAATACGAATTCTAAAACACAGAAAAATAAACAATGCGAGAGCATAACACATAAAACACATATACACAGAGATTTTCCTACTGGATCCCAAAACTAGGACTACCAGCTTGATTTTTCATTATCTTCCTTTAAATGTTATAATACATATTTATACATGTCGAAGCATCCAATACCATGGACCAAAAACCATCGCATCCAATACCATGGACCGAAAACCATCACATCCAATATCATGGACCAAAAAAATCATCGCGTCCAAAAAACATGTGTAAAAATCATGCACAAAACCATAGGTGGGTTCGCCCAACCTAACATAGGGTCCAAAATCAAAATTTTCCGAGGCGTTACCTCGAACCCATAAAGTGGGGTTACAGGTACCCCTCAAACCCCCTGTTAACTACGTGGAAAGAATATAACACAACCCAACATTCTCCCACTTATTGTTTTCTTTCCACAGGGAGCCATAGGAGAGCTTAGTCATTTTTCTAGACCTGAAATGCCCATTTTTTCTCTACACCAGGAGAACTTCTCAGAGCTCACAGATTTTGTCAATGCATCTGTAGTATTCTTCAAAGTGTCCACCTTTACCAACAACACCTTTTTGTCTTCTATCATATCCCTCACAAAGTGATACTGAACATTAATGTGCTTTGTCTTGGAATGATATGCAGGGTTCTTTTCCAAGAAAATTGCACTTTGGCTATCACAGTCTATCCTTATAGCTTCTTGTACTAACACCGTACTTGAACACAATCTCTGCAACCAAACTACTTCCTTTCTTACATGAGTGGCTGCCATGTATTCTACTTCTGTAGTTGATAGTGCCACTACAGATTGTGTCTTACTCATCCAACTGACTGCACCTCCAAATAGGTTAAACACATACCCACTTGTAGATCTTCTCTGATCCAGATCTCCAGCCCAGTCTGCATTAACAAAGCCACGTATCCAACACTCTGTCCAATCCTGGTCTTCCTTGGTAGCACAAACCATAATCACTAGTGCCACGCAAATACCTGAAAACCCGCTTCACTGCTGTCCAGTGCTCCTTCCCTGGTTTTGACATAACCTGCTCAATACTCCCACTGCATGTGCAATGTCTGGTCTAGTACAGACCATGGCATAGATCAAGCTACCGACTGCACTTGCATATGGAACACGGGACATGTCCTCTTCCTCTTCTTGTGTCCTTGGGACACTATTTCACGAATACCTCACACCTACAGGAATAGGAACCTTCACCGGGTTTAATATCCTGCATATTAAACCTCTGCAATATTTGGTCTCGACATACTTCCTCTGGTTTAACCAGAGATTCCTCTTTGCCTGATCTCTTTTAATTTCCATGCCCAAAATATAGTTTGCAGCACCGAGATCTTTCATGTCAAATTTGGAGGACAATTGAGTCTTCAAATCCTGGATAATTTCTTTGTCATTTCCACCAACAACATATCATCCACATACAAGACCAGATAAATAACACGGTCACCAATTAATTTAAAATACACACAGTGATCTGCTTTGCTTCTGGTGAAGCCAAGTTCTCGTATAAATGTATCAAATTTCTGATACCACATCCTTGGTGACTGTTTTAACCCATACAGAGACTTCTTTAACTTGCATACTAGTTCTTTCTTACCCTTCACCGCAAAGCCTTCAGGTTGCTTCATGTAGATTTCCTCTTCCAAATCCCCGTGAAGAAATGTTGTCTTCACATCCATCTGTTCTACCTCAAAATCAAAAGTAGCAGCAACAGATATTAAATCTATAGAAAGTTACCTTGGCAACAGGAGAAAAAATATCACCAAAATCAAATTCCTGACACCTGGGAATAACCTTTTGCTACCAACTGAGCTTTGTATTTCTCCACCTTCCCTTCTGCATTTGTCTTCTTCTTGAACACCCATTTGCTGCCAATGGGTTTCCTTCCAGCCGGCAACTCCACCAGATCCCAAGCCTCATTTTCATGCAAAGATGCCATTTCATCAACCATGGCCTCTTTCCAGAGTTTCCCATCCTTTGAATCCACTGCTTCCTTCACAGTTCTGGGATCATCATTAGTAACAGACAAAGCAAAGTTTGAACAGAAATCAGATGGACTATACCTTTCTGGCTGCCTTCTTTCTCGAACTGATCTTCCCACAGCTGCAGTTCGTGGCTCTTCATCTTTTGATTCCTTCTCTACTACAGAGTCTGATTCCTCCTCCTTTAGTTCCAACTCTATCTTCACATGTTCCTTTGGTTGGACTTCATGTTTAATAACATCTTTCACCTCTCTGAACACCACATCTCTACTGTACACAACCTTCCTTGTTACTGGGTTCCAAAGCTTATAACCCT
>APFE031666770.1:70992-86007 GCA_000404065.3 Pinus taeda
TCCACAACTCAAAACTCTGACCATTGAACTTCTCAATCTCTATCTTTCCGCTGCTCGCCATCTTCTTTCACCACTAGAATCGATCTCGCAGATCTCCCACTGAACAGGGTCTACCACAGGCCCAAGCTAAACCACTCAGCAACAAAGGCGTCCCCTTGAAGCCAAAACAGCTCTGATACCAAATGTAGGTTTTAACCCCGAACAGAAATTACCTGCATACGAATTCTAAATCACAAGAAAAATAAAATGCGAGAGCATAACACATAAAACACATATACACAGAGATTTACCACCGGATCTCAAAACCGAGACTACTAGCTTGATTTTTCATTATATTCCTTTCAATGTTACCATACATATTTATACATGCTGAAGCATCCAATACCATGCACCGAAAACCATAGGTAGGTTCGCCCAACCTAATATAGGGTCCAAAAAAAAATTTCTCGAGTCGTTGCCCCGAACCCCGTAGAGGGGGGCTACCCGCCCCCCTCAAACCCCTCGGACAGGGGGGGCTGCCGCCCCCCTTGTGACCCCCCCGCTGCGCAATCGACGCAACGAAGGGGGGGCTCCACCCCCCCTCTAACCCCCCAGTTCACTACGTAGGTTAGTCGTGGAAAAAATATAACACAACCCAACAGAATTGTCAAGCCTCCCTAAACAGGTTCAAATTGTACTTAATAAGCCTAAAAAATTCAAATTTCCCCTGCACTCTCAATCCTAAGGTTAGACTAATGGAAGAATGTTTATCAAAAGGAGGATTAGCTTTAGAACCACCAATCTGAAAGGTAGCAGGTTGGAAATCTCACCTTCTTAAAGCACAACAAAAAGCACTACAAAATGTTAAAAAGTGGAAGCAGTCCACCATTTCGAGGGCCCTTGGAGCAAGGAAATCCCTTCCTTTGGCTCCACTATGATGAATTTTTCCTTCAATGCTTGGGTGAATGGGCATGCCTGTAAATAGCTAGCCCTTAAAAGGCCTATCCAAATCCACAATCCTTTCGTTTCGGTTATAAGTGCTTGGCTTAAAGGTTGGTATTTCATTTCTTTGGTTGTAGAAGGCATATTTGGAGGCCTAGTCACATGTTTGAGTTCATAATATGCTAATATACCATCCAAATTTGCTTTAATGTTTTAATAGAATATAAGAGCTCCAACAAGTGATTCAATACTCTCTATATCTATGGCTCGTATTTGGATAGTGATGTTTATTGGAACTCCTTATTAATATGAATTAGAATAATATAATTTAATGTCATAACATAGACAAATGATAAATTATTGTTGTTGTTGGATTGTATAGTGTTAAGATGTGTTTCTTAGTTTTTTTATGGTTGTGGCTAGATGTGATCCTTGTATTTATAACTAGTTCAATGGGACAAGTAGATCTTGGACATCTGTGGTCTAATATGAGTTATAGGCAGTTCTTAGGTGAAAAGGGCATTGTCTACTTGTAGTAGGTGTAATTGGTTAAGTTTTTGTGGTTGAAGAAAGCCAATGTCACATGAACTACAGTAGCCAAAAACTTCATTGTCTTCCATGTTGTGAAAAAATGTAAGGCTAGCTATATGTGAGGGCATGAGTGCCAAGGTGTGCTAGGGAATGTTAGGGCATTCTAACATGTCAAAGATGCTAAGATGTGCCAAGTACTAAGGCATGCCAAGATGTGAAAGGGTGTGACAATACATGATAGGGACTGTGAAGGTAAAAAGAAGGGAAGAAGCAAGTTAAACAACAAGAATATGAACACATAAGAGGGTTAATAGTTCATCAATTTACCTTTTCCAAGAGGGGCACACTAGGTGCCAATAGGTGCAAAGTGCCAAGTCTTAGTTCATTCTAAGTGCCAAATCTTCCTTTGTTGCTTCTCATCTACTTTCCAATAATTGATCTCAAATAATTTTAATATTAAACCATGCCAAAGCATACCAAGTTATCTAAATGCATGATATACATTCTAAGACTAGCCAAGCACCAACACAGTCCAAGTGCCAATGTGTCTAAGGGAGTGTTATGCATGTTATAAAGTGCCAAGGCATGTCAAAGAGTGCTAGTTGTCATGACAAGGATGGAGTGACAATGTATGCTAAGCATTGGTAAGGCATGCTAGGGAATATTAGGATATGTCAAGAAGTTCTAGAGTATGCTAGGGAGTTCCAAGGTTTTCTATCATGTGCCAAATAGTGCCAAGGCATGCCAACAGATGCCAGGTGCTAGGGCATGTTAGGATGTGTAGGTTTCTAGGGTATGCCAATGTGTGTCAAGAAGTTTTAAGGCAGAAAAAGGGAAAACCAAGCTAAAATGAAATAAAATGAACACATAAGATGGTTAATAAGTTAGGACTTTATATTTTTCAGAAGGGGCATGCTAGGCACACTAATAATAGGTTCCAATACATGTGAAGTGCCAATGTATGCGAAGTGCTAATGTATGTCAGTTCATGTCAAGGTGTTCTAGGGAATGTTAGGGACTACAAGGCATGCCAACATATTCTAGGATATTTCTATGTTATGTTAGGGCATGCCAACATTTCCTTGGGAGTCCTAGTCATGGAAATATGTTCTAGGTACAAATATGTTCCAAGACATGCAAGGTGCGAAGGAATGTTAGTGTGCGCAAAAGTATGTTAAGGTGTGCCAATAGAGTTGAAGAGTGTTAGGTTTCTCTCATTAATATAATTGACAGAGCTTGATTATGTATTAAATAATATAGTTCCTACACACACTAGTGGAACTTTATCTAAATGGAATTTGCTAGATAATAAACCTAATAGAGATGAATCATGTGTTGACTCATAGGAAAATTATATTCTGATTACTAGAGGGAAATGATACACACTAATTACTTCTTAAAAATTTGACTGAATCTAACCACTATGGCCTTGGAGACATAATGCAAAAGACTCCACAACAATGGTATTAAATTGCTACTCTTGAAAAGAATATAGTAACAAGCACATAGCTTCATCAAAAGCTCATTGGAATGATCAATGATGACGAACATTTTCTTACCATCACCAAAAGTAACCAGAAATAGCATTGGTGAGGGCCAATAAATGATCATCACTAGAAGTGTCACCAAAGAGAGAATTAGATATGGGCCTTTAATACCCTCACCAAAAGTGTCATTGAAAATGGCTTTGGTGCAAACCTTAAAGGACCATCACTATATACAATTACAACAATGCTTTTTTAGGGACTGTCACCATATGTGACATTGGTGACGGACCTTAAAGGTCTGTCACAGGCATGACCATCACCAATGACCTTTTTTGTTGTAGTGAGATTTGGCTC
Organism: Pinus taeda; assembly: GCA_000404065.3. Classification (NCBI taxonomy): domain Eukaryota; kingdom Viridiplantae; phylum Streptophyta; class Pinopsida; order Pinales; family Pinaceae; genus Pinus; species Pinus taeda. The sequence goes on from APFE031666770.1 coordinate 74,286, forward strand.
GATCCCCTTAAACTATGTTGACTCTTGAGGTGTTGCAAAATTTCCCCACCCAAAAAAAGTCTTTATTGTTAGCTATCAAATGTATGGATCCATCTAATGCCAACCTAGTGGTTTTCTCTCATGAAAATTATACCGCTTGACATCTGGCTCAGTTAGCTTTTATGATTCAATTCATTGACCATGGTAAGAGAATTCATCATTCTATTGTGCATGAGGGAGACTCGACTTTCATCGTGTCTTTGTCTTGCTAGAAGGCGATTGGTTCACCCCAACTGAGTCAATCGACCACAACATTAAAATAATTTGATGGAAGGACATACAAACCTTGTGGTATTTTGAATTCGCTCCAGGTGGTATTAGGGGGAAAAGTCATCTCTGTTGAAGTATAAGTTATTTACGAAAATTTGGATCACAATCTTCTATTGGAACACACATGGGTTTATGATATGGCTACCGTCTTTTCAACTTACCTTTGAATGATCCCCTTTCCTCATAAAGGTGAGATCGTGACCATAGATCAACTCACCTTTTTCGCCTCTCATTCCAGTTTTACTGGAAGTGTCCCTCTTGTAGGGTAATCCATACATTCTTGTCAACATGTTTCAATTGGTTTATTGAAGGATTCATCGCTTATTAAAACTTTTCTGCTTCCTCCCCCTCCCCTTCCTAACTCCTCCACTTCAGTTGCTTACATCAACATGATATCATCATATACGATCCTTGCTGATCCATGCATTGTTCCTTATGAAAATGACATTAAAAATTTTGGTGATCGAGTGTCACTTGACCTCATTGAGAAGGATTACGAAGCCATCTACTAGGCTTGTGTGGCCAATACTTTTTCTTCTATTAATTTGGTATATCTATCACTGGATTATGGTACACCCTCTGATACTTTCTCGAATACATTCTCTACTGATGAAAGCATCATGGAGATAATGATCTCAGACGACGCATGATGGAATGAACATCATCATCATTCCTCCTTCCCAAATAGCATTGAAGATAATGTATGTGGTGTATACCTACCTAATTTTATCGAACCCCTTGCAAATTTTGTTTCCATTCATGAGATTGAATCTCAAAAGTACCTTTCGAATGTTAAAGAAACCATTCCTCTCAATATTTTAATTAGACTAGGAATAGTAAAAAAAAATTACAGCGGAGCATCTTGTACTTCATATAAAATTGAGATTTATCTAGCCCTTGTTCATGAGTTCAGATATCTCTTTTCCTGGAAATATGAGGAAATGCTAAGTATCGACCCAAATATCATAGTGCGTGAAATCAAAATGTATGTTGATGACAAACCTATCTGATACCACCTCCATCCATTTCATCCCAAGGAGGATGCTGGGATAAAAGCTAAAATTGAAAAGCTTCTTTATGCTAGTTTCATATACCTCGTTCCTCTAAATGATTGGGTATCAAACATTGTCCTTGTCATGAAGAAACAGGGCATGATCTAAGTATGTGTTGACTATCAGGATGTAAATTGAGCTTGTCCAAAGGACAACTCCCTGACCTCAATTATTGACTAGATTGTTGATGACTGCACTAACTGCAATATTTACTTATTTATGGATGGATTCTTGGGCTATAATCAAATCAACATTCTCCTGATGAACCAACCTAAAACCACATTTATTTTTCCCTGGGGTGATTTTTCTTATAGAAAGATCCATTTTCGTTTAAAGAACTTAGGGGCCACGTTTCAACTTGAGATGGACTACATTGTCCATGACATCAAGCACATCATGAAACCCTATTTGGATGATCTCCCTTCTCATTCTAAGTGTCAGGTTGATCATCCCATGCATTTAAGTCCCATTTTCCTCTGTTGCAAACATTATGACATTCAACTTAACCTGCACAAATGTGTATTCTATGTCGGTTCTAGTTGACTCCTTGGCTTCATCAGTTTGAAACAAGGAATTCATATTTGTCCTTTAAAATTCCAGGTAATTGTTGAATTTCCTATGCCTTCCACCCTCATTCAGTTACAAAGACTCCAAGGGAAAGGCAGCTTCTTGAGGAGGTTTGTCCCTAACTATGTTGAACTGACCAAAGGATTTACTCTCTTACTGAAAAAAGGGATTCCCTTCCATCAAGATGACACTACATAGAAAGTGTTTGATGCCTTGAAAGATGTACTGGTTTGGGGATCTCTATTATATCCTCCCAACTATCAACGTGATCATTTGTTGTAACTTGTTTCTGCCATCTCTACTATAGTTATGGAGTTGGTCCAAGAAGACAATATCAAGGCTGAACATCCCATTATTTATCTAAGTTGCAACTTCAACAATACTGATATCTGGTATACTCATGTGCAAAAGTTATCTTTGTGGTCGTTCAAGCCATCCAAATATTTCGCCATTACATCTTTCTTCGCAAAACTATGATCATTTCAAATTGCAACCCTATGACATACATATTGTCACATAAATTGTTGGGGGTAAAATACTCTAACTGGATCGTTATTTTCCAAGAGTTTGACCTAGAATTCATCAAATGCAAGTCGAAGAAATACTTAGATTTTGTTGCGCTAATGTGCGATCTCCCTACCCTTGATGTTAAATCTAAATCTGAAGGTTCCATCCTAGACAATTCATTGTTCCTGATCTCATGATCGGACTCATGGTATGGAGATTTTCTCATATATCTCCAGACCTAGAATTTCTGTCCTAATACCTCTCACTCAAAGTAAAGACGTATTTGGTACCAATCCTCAAACTACATGATTATTACTGACACACTTTATCGTCATGGTATCAATATGATTTTATGGAGGTGCCTCACTCTTGAGGAGGCTGAGAAAGTCTTAAATGAATGCCACTTGTGGGCATGCGGTGGACATTTATCTCCTTATGCTACCGTGAAAAAATTCTTATGTGTTAGTTACTTTTGGCCCACCATTTTCCACAACTATATCCTCACAATAAAGAAATTTCATGTGTGCCATATCTATGACAAAAAATTCCATGCGTCGCCTGCTCCTTTGCATCTTGTTGCTATCATTGGTCCCTTTGCAAAATGGGGCATCAATTTTATGAAATGTAACCCTCACTCGACTTGGGGGCCATGGATATATCATTGTCATTGTTGACTACTTTACTAAGTAGGCCAAAGCGATGCCTACATTCGATAATACTAGCAAAAGGACTGCATACGTTGTCTTCAACCACGGGATTTCTAAGTTCGGTGTTCTGCAAGCAATAGTAACGGATCATGAGAAACACTTTCGGAATCATATGATGATCGAATTAGGTGCCAAATTGGGACTTTCACATGAATATTCCACTCCCTATTATCATTAGGCTAACAGGAAAGTTGAGGTGACTAAAAAATTCCTTAAGACTATGCTTCAACATATGATAAGGGATGACAAATCAGACTGGCACCTGCTTCTCTTTCTTTCCTTGTGGGTATATCGAACCTTAGTTATGACTGCTACTAGATTCACACCCTTTCAATTGGTATATGGTATGTAAGCTATCCTCCCGAATGAATGTGAAATTCCATCACTGAAACTAGCTATCAAAGTTCTTCCTACTACTTCCATAAAGGAGGAGCATATTTTACATCTGACTCATTTGGATGAAACCTGGTACGATGCCATGTTAGCCAATGAAGCCCATAAAATACACATCAAAGCATAGTATGACAAAAGCGTCAAGCCTAGAATCTTCTTGGAAGGAGATCTGGTCCTCTTTTATGACCAGGAGGTCAACAAGTTAAGTCGAGGGAAGCTCTAGCTTATGTGGTTGGGCCCATAAATTTTCAAGAGAGTCCTTGCAAAAGGGGCTTATGAGTTAGTAAATCTTGATGGAGTTCTACTGGTGCAACATATAAATGTCTTGTACCTCAAAAAATAATATGCCTGATCCCATGCATGGTACACTGTGTACATACTGTCTATAGGTGTGTTGAGTGTGTTTGTAGTGTGCTTTTAATAGTTTCCCATGGTTTATGTTGATTCTGTTTATTTTTGGATAGCATATGTCAACCTCTCTCGAACAACGTATTGGTTATGTTGATGGTGCTGGTCATAGTAGTTGGAACCTATCTTCCACAACATGGGCTACCTTTGCTCTGAATGGAAAGCTAGTGAGTATGCAAAGGATTTTCATTGGTCACTCAACTAACAACATCACTGAGTATAGTGAAGTGGTTGAGCTACTTTCTAATGCTACTTCACATGGTATCTTCCATACAAGCATCAAGCTTTGTCTCACAACTCGTAGTACTACAACTCGTGAATATCTATTCAGTGATAAATCTCGCCATCCTTCACATGGTTTTGAGAGTGTGTCTTTTAGAAATACATTTTGATTTCATGCAATATGAACATATTTATAGAAATCTGAACACGTTAGCAAATTCCCTAGCTAATTTTGTTTTAGATCGACATTTTCAAAGAATGTAAATAACTTTCAATTCACTTCACATCATATTGAAAGCAGAATAGGATCTAGGAAACACTGAAGATATCTATCTATATATATATATATATTATAATATATATATATATATATATATATATATATATATTATAATTATTATATATATATATATATATAGTTTGGTTTTATAAAATGTGTGCCTCGAGAAACATATGGCTACATCGTCCATGTAAAAACTACATATAGAACATCTAAGTAGACAAATCAGTAGTGCTCATGATAAAACATCATTGCATAAGCTATGTTGCGTAGTAATCAACCAATATAACTAGGCACTCTGATTATGTGTCATTCAAGTCACAATGGAAACTGATTGACCAAGGTCTCGTCAATCCCGTATATTAGTCCCTCAATGTGGTGCTCTACCTCCAATAGGATCTCTTCTATACCAAGATCTCATAGTGCATCCTGTCCTACTACAACGACCTATATTGGTCTCACTGCCTCTTCTTGTGGTCGTCTCTCTCGGTGATGAAGATATGTAGCACCTACTAGTCGAACAGACCCTATGTCTGCATGAAAACATCAAATAGTTTAGTCTCGGGAACATCAAAAAACAAAAAACAAAAGAAATCGTAAAAATTTTAGAAACTTAATAATCAAAGTATCTAACCTAAAGCATCCCATTTCTCTCCCTCAGTAAACTCGAGATCGGGATCATCATGGAAATCCATCCCTGCATTGGGATAATCATTAATAATGATGAACTTCCTACGTAGCCATCCAAAGAAGGCTCATGAAAGCTTGATCATTGATGGCCATGCATGTCAACTCATATTTTCTGTCGACCTCCTCATCTGTGGGGTCCTCAGATTGATGGGCTCAAGTACAATTTGTTGAGGTTGCAGTAATGGTGCCTGGTCTAGAGAAAAAGAGGCTAAGATCACACCATAGCTGAAGTTCTTCAACTTCCTCTCTTTTTCTTTACTAAGTTTCTCCTTCAAATTGACCAAGAAACCTTCGCTCTAGTTGAATATTGTTGGCTCTAAACACTCTATCCCATACTGCATGTATGATTTTCTTTCTACATGTAGTGTTGAGTTGCCTTCCAATCTTGCGATAATGAACAAGATTGTTCTCAGAGGTAATTGGGTTACATCCTTTATATTGATCTTCCCATCTCTAGTAGGAAGGGTTCGAGGTATGAAATAGGTAGAGATATAATATTTCTTTGTCTCGCCTCCACATGTTCCACCTAGAAGAGAGACGAAGGCACCTCGCTTTTACAATTCTGTCAGAAAGTAAATATCCTCTACCTGTATCTTAAGTAGATTCTCCCCAAACCTAAACGCATGTGCTTGAGTATCACATGAATGGACAAGGTACTTCAACAACCCCATTTTTTGTCTCATACCATGTATCCAAAATAATTCAATAACCCACAATTTTTTAGTGCCTGGATGGTAGCAGGTTCATTTCTTGCATTCAAATATTGTTCCTAGTGTTCTATTTCACTCTAGATGAATGCCATTTTATGCTAATGGCTACCTGCAACATAAAAAATGACTCCATTAGGCTCTTTCCCATGAAAAACAATTGACAAAATTTGAGGCAAAACAAAAAAAAAACTTGGACAAATGTGCCCAACGCACCCCAATAGTGTTTACTATGGCATTCCACCTTTTCCTATAGTATTCCTCTACCTAAGTGAAATGCAATTTTTGACACAGGGGGGATGCTGGTCCCAGGGTTTTTTTTATGAACCCCAGGGACCTCAAAACCTTAAAAGTTTTGCATGAAAACACAAAATTGGGTCATATAAAATAGATAAAGGTTTCAGTTCCTACCTAGAAGAGACGACACTTGAAATGGTTCCTTAGATTAGTTGCAATCATCTACAAAAGATTGAGGGAAAAAGTGATCCAAATACTCACGTTGAAGGTAACATGTGAAATGGTAAAAATTACAAGCTATTTTGAATATTTATGGTCATTTTCTCATTATTTTATTAATTTTTACTATTTTGACCTAGATATGCTTCATTTTTACTATGAAACACATCTATTTAATATTTCTTATGGTGTTTTGAGTAGGTTGACAATTCTTAGCAGGTTTTCATTATATTTAAATAGGTTTACTATTACCATAGAGTTCACTTTTATCTCTTTTTCAGGTTCTTTAAACATATGAAAAAGGAACCCCACTAGAGTCCTCTTTCAACTCTTTTCAGACTCCCAAAATATGAAAATATTTCCAAACCCTTATCTTTTTGAACTCCTAAAAATAAATGAAAAGAAGTATTCTCAGTATAAATTTCCCCCTTTTCCGGACTGAGATAGACTAACTATGAAAAAGGAAAACCTTAGTTGAACATGTCTAAGAGGTTCTCCTGGGTATTGTTTCCTACCTTTTCAAACCTAAGGGGATACCTATGAAAAGGAACATCTAGAGTTTTCCTTTTCACCTTTTTTCAAACTCTCTAAACATGAAAAATATGTCGAGTTTTACCTTCATTGGTCTAATTAAAACATCAAACATCAATGGAATTGTTGAACATGAAAAGTATGAGCGACTCCTTATTAGCGTTCATTAAATTCTTGGAGGGATTCATCCGAAGGATGAACTTATAGATCAAGCATATGACATCCTCCTCAAGCTTGTTAAAAAATAAATAGGTACTGACTAGTATGATTTGGGAAATTGGGAAAACAAGGGATTCCATTTTGCTAATGGTAGCAAGTCACTCTTGAGGATGATACTCTTCCACTTCATCTACATGGTTGTTAGGTTGGGAAATCTACTTGTGTTTTGGTTATCATACTATTTTCAGATCCTCCATTTATTTTTTGGGTCAATGCTTCCAACTCCATTCACTGTTGTTGGTGTCTTCAAGAGAAGTGATTCAGTTGATCTCCATTACAATACTCTTAAGACTTCATTTCATGTCTACATTTCCTAATCTAGTTCAATATCAACATCATTCTAATCATTCTGCCTCAATCATTATACTAATTTCCTATCGTTGATGGGGGATACATCAAGTCCTTCCTGCGATGGGTCACTTCCTATCAACATCAGCACATCATTCGGGAAGTTGACTTAGAAACACCCCTTGGTACCTTGGTGCTTGCATATATCAATGGAAATTTTCCTTTCTCTTGGCGACAGGCTTACATCAATAGCCTTCGACCGAAAGATTCTGTGTGGTGTTTGACATCAACTCATTCATTCACACCATATGGATTGTACTATAGTACCCTGAGATCCATTAATATCATCGGTGCTTTCTCTCGTGTGTGTTAATAGCTTAGATTATTGGCAGATAGTCAGATGATGTCTACCATGTTCGACTCCAACTCATTGATTCACATGGTTAGACTCATACATTGGTTGGTCATGTGAACAAGATAGAAGACCACGAATCTACTTTCTTACATCTGGGCTATGAGTCAGGATTATACTAGGATTACAATGTATGATGGTCGTGATCATATAGACAATCATTGAGTCATGGGTCCATGAGTTTCATCTGTGGACATGTCTTATGATCATTGTACATGTTATGTTAGATTATGGGCTGAGTATGGGTATGCCTCCCTCCACAAACAAATATTTCATGTTGTAAATGCATTGTAACAGATGAAACTCATCGGTTCTCCTTGATCCCTACTTGTCACAAGGTAAAGCACTTCAGTCATCAGCCATCATCTATTACTTTTCACTTTAGGGGGAATTCCATTAAAGGCCATTTTGTTGTAGGTTTTAACCCCGTACAAAAATTACTTGCATACAAATTCTAAAAAATAGAAAATAAACAATGGTGAGCATAAAACATAAAATAGATATTCACAAAAATTTTCACCTAGATCCAAAAACTGGGACTACCGGATTGATTTTTCATTATATTCCTTTCAATTTTACAATAAATATATATATGTGTCTGTGTGTGTGTGTTGAAGCACCCACAAACCCCAATCCATTAACCCTGGATTAGAACATAATCATATTTCCCTTGACCGAATCTGCAAAAATACCATGGATAGAAAACTAGCATGCCCAAAACCATGTGCGAAACCATGCACAAAACCATAGGTAGGTTTCGCATCTAATATAGGGTCAAAAAAAAATCCTGTGACACTACTCGAACCCTGTAGTCATGGAAATAATATAACAGACACCCAACATTCTCCCACTTGTTTTTTTCTTTCCATAGGGGGCCATAGGAGAGCTTAGTCATTGGTCCAACCCTACAACATCCATTGTTTCTCTACACCAAGAGAACTTCTCAGTGGTCATAGACTTTGTCAATGCATCTCCAGTATTCTTCAAAGTGTCCACATTTTCCAGCAACACCTTTTTGTCCTCAACCATATCCATCAGAAAATGATACCGAACGTCAATTTGCTTTTTCTTTGAATGATATGAAAGGTTCTTTGCTATCAAAGTATTTGTACTTTGGCTGTCACAGTATATCCTTATAGCTCGGTGTATTAACCCCATACTTGAACACAATATATGCAACCAAACTACTTCCTTTCTTGCATGAGTGGCTGCCATGTATTCTACCTTTGTAGTTGAAAGTTCCACTACAAACTGTCTCTTTCTCATCTAAATGACTGCACCTACAAATAGGTTAAACATATACCCACTTGTAGATCTTCTATGATCCATATCTCTAGTCGTGTCTACATCAACAAAGCCACAAATGTCCAAAACTATGTCCAATCCTTGTCTTCCTTGGTACCACAAACCATAATCACTAGTTCCATGAAAATACCTAAAACCCCACTTCACAGATGTCCAATGCTCCTTCCGTGGTTTTGACATGAACCTACTCAATAATCCCACTGCATGTGCAATGTTTGGTCTAGTACAAGACATTGCATACATCAGGCTATCAACTGCACTTGTGTATGGAACATGGGACATGTCCTCTTCCTCTTCTTATGTCTTGGGACATTGTACAGTAGATAACTTTACCCCAATTGGAATAGGAACCTCCATCGGTTTACTATCCTACATATTAAACCTCATAAATATTGTCTCAACATACTTCTTCTAGTTTAACCAAAGCTTCCTTTTTGCCCAATATCATTTAATTTCCATACCCATAGTTTGCAACACCAAGATCTTTCATGTCGAATTTGGAGGACAATTGGCTCTTCAATTCCTAGATAATTTCTTTGTTATTTCCAATCACCAACATATCATCCACATACAAGACCAAATAAATAGCATGCTAACCAATTAATTTTAAATACACACAATGATCTTCTTTACTTCTAGTGAAGCCAAGTCCTCGTATATATGTATCAAATTTATGGTACCACATCCTTGGTGACCGTTTTAACCCATACAGAGACTTTTTAACCTACATACTAGTTCTTTCTTACCCTTCACCATAAAGCTTTTAGGTTTCTTCATGTAGATCTCTTCTTCTAGATCGATGTGAAGAAATGTTGTCTTCACATCCATTTATTCTACCTCAAAATCAAAAGTAGCAGCAACATATAACAGTAATCTAATAGAAGCTACCTTCGAACGGGAGATAAACTATCACCAAAATCAATTCCCGACACCTCGGAATAACCTTTTGCTACCAAAAAAGCTTTGCATTTATCCACCTTCCCTTTTGCATTCATCTTCTTCTTAAACACCCATTTGATTCCAATGGGTTCCTTCGAGCCAGCAACTGCACTAGATCCTAAGCCTAATTTTTATGCAAATATGTTATTTCATCAACCATGGCCTCTCTCCTTAGTTTTCCATCCTTTGAATCTACTACTTCCCTAACAGTTTTTGGATCATCATCGGTAATAGATAAAGAAAATTTTGAACAGAAAGTAGGTGGACTATACCTTCTGGCTTCCTTCTTTCTCAAACTGGTCTTCTCATAGATGGAGTTTGTGGTTCTTCATCTTTAGGTTCCTCTTCTGTTGCAGAGTCTGATTCTTCCTCATTTACCTCAAACTTTATCTTCTGATGTTCCTTTGGTAGGACTTCATGTTTAATAACATCTTTCACCTCTCTAAACACTACATCGTGGATGTACACAACCTTCCTTGTTTCTCAGTTGCAAAGCTTATAACCTTTTAAACCATCCTTATACCCAATAAAGATGCACCATTCATATTTACTATCCAACTTGGTTAATTCTCCTTTGGAACATGTACATATGCTGTTGGCATTATGGCACAGGTTTGGAGCTATGGCACAGGTATTGTCCTTGATGGCAACTCTCTTTGGTAACAGATCTCAGTTCAGGCACTCAGAAAGAAGAAAAAGACATATACGCAGGTTCATCTAGACAAATGCGTGTATACACGTGGGTTATACATTACAAAAGTGCGTATACACACGGGTTATACATTACAAAAGCGCGTATATGTTGGGGATCATATGTTTGGTCCATGGTAGTTAGTCCTTGGAATTTGAACCTATGTTTCGGACCAAGGCGTCTCGACATATGCGTTGATCCCTAGTTTTGGGTTCATGGTATTGAAATGTTATGGTTTTGGACCATGGTATTGAGAAATGCCTAAGACTATAAAAGAGGAAGGAGATCATGTGGCAAAGTGTGATCGGGATTATAATTGAAGATCTGAAAAGTGCTAGAGCTGGTATATTGGTAATTGGGTTATGTTGCAGATCGAGACCTGAATGAAGGAGGAACCTTGGCGCAAAAGGAAGGATAAGTTCTATTCATGGGTCATAATCTTTAAGCTTGAATGATAATATCTTTGTATGATTTTGATCTGCTAGATGTGGCGCTTGCTTGATCTATAAGTCTGATAATCTGGGTTAATTATTAATTGACTATCTGGAAGAGTGCGTTATCCTTTATAGATCTGTACGCAGGTTCAGTGAAGCGAAGGCGCGTATACACGCAGTTTCGGTGAAGTAAAGACACGTATACACAGGTTGTTCCATACGCAGATGCGTATGCACGCAAGTTGTAGGCTGTTGAAATGGCGTATATGCTTTAAGTTGTGATCTAACTACTTTTGTTTATTGCTGCTGAGTTCTGGTTTCTGTCTTCTGGTGTATGGTTTATGGTACTGTGTTTTGGGTACAGCTGTAAGAAGAATATCTACTTGATTCAGATCTAATTTGTGAAAAGCAGATTGGTTGATTCTTGATGATTGTTTGATGTTCATGGATCCAGTCTGAAAATTGATGAAACGTGGTCCCTCGAAGAAAGAGAAGGTTGTAGCCTTCTGTAGGCCAGCACCTACGTACTAGTATCTTGGCTAGTGCAAGAGCTAAGGGGGTTATAGCTCCCTTCCAGGAGAGCTTGGAAAACGAGAGAGGGTTGT
>APFE031666770.1:89723-158535 GCA_000404065.3 Pinus taeda
AGATAAGGATAGAAGAGAAGACTCCATCTAGGTATGTTCAGAAGAATCATCCTGAATCTCAGATTTTGGGGCAGAAGGAAGCAGGTGTACAAACTATAAGAACAATTGCAGAAGCCTCAAGCTATTTGGCATTGCTCTCCTCCACGGAGCCAAAAAATGTAAAGAGGCATGCAAAGATGAAAGCTGGGTCAAGGCAATGGATGAAGAACTTGAGCAGATTGAAAAGAAAAACACTTGGGAGTTGATTCCTAGACCAAAAGATAAGAATGTCATAGGGACAAAATGGATCTTCAAGAACAAGTTGAATGAGAATGGGGAAGTTATTAGAAACAAAGCTAGACTTGTTTGTAAAGGGTATGCTCAACAAGAAGGGATAGATTTTGAAGAAACTTTTGCTTCGGTTGCTAGACTTGAGGCCATCCGAATGTTCCTTGCTCTCTCAAGCTTTCAGAATTTCAAAGTTTTTCAAATGGATGTGAAATCTGCCTTTCTGAATGGGGACTTAGAAGAAGAAGTGTACATTGAGCAACCAGATGGTTTCATCCTTGGGAATGATCCAAATCTTGTATGAAGACTGAAAAAGGCTCTCTATGGTCTTAAACAAGCTCCAAGGGCTTGGTACTACCAATTGGACAAATATCTTCATCAACAAGGTTTTTCAAAACGATCAGCAGATAGCAATCTTTATTTAAAAATTGAAAATGACAAATTGCTAATACTTGTTGTGTATGTAGATGGCATTATCTTTGGCAGCAATGAATAAGCTATGAGTCAAAGTTTTGCCTTGGTGATGCAGAAAGAATTCGAAATGTCTATGATTGGAGAACTGACATATTTTCTTGGATTGAAATCCAAAAAAATGAAGGTGGGATCTTCTTGTCTCAAACCAAGTATCTCAAGCAGACTTTGAAGAAATATGGCATGGAAGATGGAAAACCATTATGTACCCCCATGGTTACAGGATGCAGTCTCAGTGAAAATGATGAATCAACAGCTATGCATCAACCAACCTACAGGTCTATGATTGGAAGTTTACTTTATTTGACAGGTACCCGACCAGACATCATGCATGCAGTGGGAATATTTGGGATATTTCAGGCGAATCCAAAGGAAACTCATCTTCAAGCAGTGAAGATAATTTTCAAATATCTTCAAGGGACTCAAAACTATGGCTTATGGTATCCTAGAGATACAAATCTCACACTTCATGCTTATATAGATGCATATTGGGCCGGAAGCGTGGATGACAGGAAGAGCACAAGTGGTGGAGCATTCTTTATGGGTTCTAGATTAGTATCCTAGTTCAGCAAGAAACAGATTTCGATTTCCTTATCTACAGCTGAAGCGGAATATGTGGCAGCTTCATCTTGCTGCACTCAACTCCTTTGGATGATGCAGACCCTGCAGGATTTTCAAATCACTTGTATACCACCTATCCCCACCTTATGTGATAATACAAGTGCAATCAACATTTCAAAAAATCATGTCATGCATTCAAAGACCAAGCACATACTGATCAAGCATCACTTTCTTCAGGAACAAGTGTTGGAACAAAAGGTCAAATTGGAGTATGTTCCATCTAAGGAACAAGTTGCTGATATTTTCACCAAACCACTGCCCAGGGAAACTTTTGAATATCTTAGACAGAAGCTGGGAGTTGTTGATGTATCATCTTGCTGTTAAATCTTGTCAGTTTCAGAGAAAAATGGGTGTACGCGTGTTGGATAAGGAGTATCCGCGTACATACGCTAGTTTGTGCAGAGAAAGTCGCGTATATGTAGGCTTGATGGATATCAGAAGGAGCAGGCTCTAGTTGAAGATATTTTGATGTGGGTCTGATAGAGACCATCCGGCACGGGTTCAGGGGGAGCATATAATCTTATAATAATGCATTGTTGGCATTATCTTAGAAGCTTTTGGTTCTGGTTCGTAGCTGTTGTTGATTTCAGGTGGAACAAAGACAGAGGGAGAATAGAAGGAAATCTTGGTTGCTGATCTGAATGATGATTGTCAGTTGCTGCTGCTATCAGTTGTTGATGACTTTCATAAGTCATATTCGTCTCTATGTCATGTATCTCTTTCTTATATGGTGTCAAGGTCATGTAACGGCCTATATTGGTTTCCCCACTATGCTTGGGATGAAGATGTAATGTATTTGGTCATCATATGTAAATTTTTGATGTATTCCCACTTGGTTGGATGGATGATCCCCACTTGGTTGGGTGATGGATGTATGTATTAAGTCTTTTGGTGATAGGAAGGTCTTGTATTGTTGCATAAATCCTGGTTCTTCTTAAAGAACATCTTTTTGCAAATCTTGCCTACAGTCAGGGGGAGCATGGTCAGCACAACAGGATAGAGATTTCAGCATGTACTCAGGGGGAGCACAACCCTTTGCCCTTGATGAAAAAGGGGGAGAATGATCTTAAGGATCTTGGTGTTTCCATCAATTCCAAAGGGGGAGATTGTTGGCATTATGGCATTGGTTTGGAGCTATGGCACAGGTGTTGTCCTTGATGGCAACTCTCTTTGGTAACAGATCTCAGTTCAGGCTCTCAGAAAGAAGAAAAAGACATATACGCAGGTTCATCTAGACAAAGGTGCGTATACACGTGGTTTATACATTACAAAAGCGCGTATATGTTGGGGATCATATTTTTGGTCCATGGTAGTTAGCCCTTGGAATTTGAACCTATGTTTCGGACCAAGGCATCTCGGCAGATGTGTTGATCCCTAGTTTTGGATTCATGGTATTGAAATGTTATGGTTTTGGACCATGGTATTGAGGAAGGCCTAAGACTATAAAAGAGGAAGGAGATCATGTGGCAAATAATCATCTGAATCATTATTGAACATCTGATAAAGTGCTAGAGCTAGTATATTGGTAATGGTGCAGATCTGGATCTAAATGAAGAAGGAACATTAGCGCAAAAGAAGGATAAGTTCTATTCATGGGTCATAATCTTTAAGCTTGAATGGTAGTATCTTTGTATGATTTTGATCTGCTAGATATGACGCTTGCTTGATCTATCTGTTGGGTTAATTAATGATTGAATAGTTGAAAGAGTGGATTATCCTTCATAAGATCTATATGCAGGTTCAGTAAGGCGAAGATGTGTATACACGCAGGTTCAGTAAAGTAAAGAGGCGTATATGCAGGTTGTTCCATACTCAGAAGCGTATGCACGCTAGTTTCAGGCTATTGAAATAGCATATATAATCTAAGTTGTGATCTAGCTGCTTCTGACTATTGCTGCTGTGTTTTGGGTTCTATTTTTTGGTGTATGGTTTCTGGTACTGTGTTTTCGGTACAGCTGTAAGAAGAATATCTACTTGATTCAGATCTAATTTGTGAAAAGGAGATTGGTTGATTCTTGATGATTGTTTATGGATCCAGTCTGAAAATTGATGAAACGTGGTCCCTGGAAGAAAGAGAAGGTTGTAGCCTTCTGTAGGCCAGCACCTACGTACTAGTATCTTGGCTAGTGCAAGAGCTAAGGGGGTTGTATCTCCCTTCCAGGAGAAGCTGGAAAACGAGAGAGAGTTGTAGCTCTCTGTAAGTTGCAGCCTGCATACTGGTAAAGGACTGCACCAGTACATTGTAAACAGAAGTTTCTAATTAAAGAAAGATAGAGATGAATTGCAGCAGGTGGTTTTCACCCACATTAGGTTTCCACCTTATATCTGGTGTTCTAGTGTGTGATTGTCTTTCTGCTCTGTTTTACTGTCTCTGTTTACTGGTTATTTGATGCTGCAACTCAGATTAACTAACATCATCTGAAAATTTAAGAAAATTAAAAGTTTGCTCTGTATACGCGATTCTACTTCTGAATAGTTCGTATATACGCTGGTTGAATTAACTAAAGTAGCGTATACAATTTGGTTTTTGAAAAGGATTATTTGACTTGATAATACTGATTCACCCCCCCTCTCAGTATTATTTCCAACACAAGTTGGCTCATGATGCGACCCCTTGTCTTTTGATTGCAATAATCTTGAGCCATTGCCCTATTTTGGTATGCAGTTTTGGCAATGTCATCAAGTCATAATATCTATCATCATGATAAGCTATCTCGTGATGAGACCTCTTATTCTTTAAGCTTAGAGTGTATCATTGGATTATTCCTTGAAACTCATAATTCCCTAGGTGGGGAGGAAGTCATTGGTTCCTTAAGAATAGCTCTGGATGACAATTATAGAGTTTTTGGAGGAGCTTTTCTACAAAGAATATTTGTTTTGTTATTGATGCTTTTCATTGACTGATATAAAACAAATTCCCACTAAAGATTGTTTTCATCAAAATTTGTAAGATGGAAACTAGTAACATTTTCAGGTTTGTGGCATTTGACTGTATCTTTCAATAATAATGATCAATTTTCCAAATCAGTTCTATTTATACAAGCGAAAAACAAAATCTAAAAGAAACACTAATCTTTTTCATGAATTCCCAAAATTAACCATTTACAACCTGTTTTATTGTAAAAATAAAGCTATAAACAATAATTTACAAAAAAATAGAAGAGTTCATCTTCTATGGAAAGTATTTTTTAAGGATCTGCCCATTAACAGGCAAAGATTCTCTTTTACCTGCTAAATCTTGCAACAAGAAAGTGGATGGACCTATGATTTCAACAATTTGGAATGGGCCAAGCCACATTCGTTGGAATTTAGAATGTTTGCCTTTTTCCTCATGAGCCTTATCCCATTTCAAAACTAAATCTCTAATTTGAAAATCCTTCCTAGATACCATGCTTGAATCGAAGGAAGCCTTTACCAATGCTTGATGATGAGCATGTGTGATTTTAGCCTGTTCTCATTGCTATTCTAGCTTAAGGATCTGCAATTGTCTTAGTTGTAAAGTTGAACTTGGTGTTTCATTGATAAATTGAACTAAGGCCAAAGAAGGAATTGCTATATGAGTTGGGAGAACTACTTCTTTCCCATAAACTAAATTAAAGGGAGAAGTGCCAATGGAAGCCTTTTGGGTTATTCGGTCTACCCATAGAGCATACATCAAATATTTATGCCAATTTTTATGATTCTGATCAATGGTTCGCTTAATGATTCTGATTGAGTTTTTATTTGTTGATTCGGGCAACCGATTCCCTTGTGGGTAGTAATTGGTATAATATTTAGCTTAAAACCTCTTTTAAGTGAAAATTCAGTCATAGAATTGCCAGAAAAATATGATGCATTATCAAAAATTAAAGCAGAGGGTATACCAAACCTGGTGATTATAAACTGATCTATGAAATCAATGATGTGTTCAGCATTATCTATCTTGTGTGGAACTGTTTCTACCCATTTAGTAAAATAATTTGTAGCTGTAAGGATATACCTATGATGTTTAGAAGAGTAAGGAACGATCTCACCTATTATATCCAATCCCCATTGATCAAAAGGTTGATTGATATTGACTGGTTTCAAAGGCAATGATGGTTTCTTTTGTCTCCTAGCAGCAGTTTGACAAACTTGACATTTCCTTACGTATCTATGCGCATCTTTAAATAGTGTAGGCCAATAATATCATGAGCGTAAGATTTTATGTGTTGTGGCATCTCCCGCATAATGTCCACCTGCTGGTCCATCATGGAGTTCCTGCAACACCTTTTCAGCTTCAGGTTTCTCAAGATATCGAAGGAGAACATAATCATAATTCATTCTAAAAAGTACATCATGTACGAGTTGATATTGCTTAGCCTTCAATCTTAGGGTTATTTTCTTTGTATAATCCAGGTTTGAAGGAGCATATCCGTTCTTTAGATAAAATATAATATCAGTGTATCTTGATTCAATATCGTTTAGGCTTACCTCATACATTTGTACCTCTTGATTTGAAGATGATATTTCATAAATAAGTGATGCTCCAACCAACATCTTGCAAAATCCTTGACCTTTTACAATATTTGTTGGCCTGATCTCAGTGTCATATTCTTGTAAGGCAGTGATCCAAATTGCTCTCTTTTCACCCACATCTTTCTATACTAAGAGATTTCTTACCACTGGAAACGGTACTATGATCTTTGTATAGGTTTTAAGAAGAAAGGGTCTAAAATATTTGATTTCTTTGAAAACAGCATAAGCTTGTTTTTCAATGTCAAAATAATTTAATTCAGCCCCTTTCAGATTTGAACTAAAGAAGGCAATTGGGGCTTCCGCCTTGTCTTGATTGGCCTAAGTGAGTATCGCAGCATATGACTTATCAGAGACAAATGTATACAAAATAATAGGATCGGAAAAATTTGGAGTCGCTAAGGATGGGGCATTAATAATCGCTTGCTTAATCAGATTGAACGCTTCATATTCCTCTTGGCCCCGTTTGAAAAGTGAATTCTTTTTTATCATTGCTTGTAATGGTGACACAACCCTTGAGAAGTCTAGAACAAATCTTTTAACAAAATTAATCTGGCTAAGGAAGGATTGCATGGCTTTCTTATTATGTGGCAAGGATATTTCGGAAATCTCCTTAATTCTATCGAGATCAATATGGATTCCAGATTTTGACACTATAAATCCAATAATATTTCCTTCACTTAATGCAAAAAAGGACTTTTTTGGGTCAAGTGAAATCCCATACCTTTGGCAACGTTGGAAGATCTGCTTTAAGTCTCTAAGGTGATTATTGCATTTTTTAGAATATTCTGTTATGTCGTCCAAGTAAATCACCACTAATTTGTTTACTAATCCCTTGAATGCGATATCCATGGCCCTTTGAAATGTGGCACCAGCGTTGATTAGACCAAAAGGCATCTTTTGATATGCATAAGTACCCCATTTGGTTATGAACATGGTTTTTAGTTGTTCGTCGGGATGGACCAGAACCTGATTATAGCCGAAGAAACCATCTAAAAAGGACATTAATTATGATCCTGCAACTGCTTGCAATATTTGTTCCATAGGAGGCAGGGGAAAATTATCCTTTTGACAGGCTTTGTTAAGATTTCGAAAGTCAATAAAATCCTAATATCTTCGTTTTTCTTTCTAACTAAGACCAAATTGGAAACCCGTCTAGAATGTCAAACAGGAAAAATAATTTTGGCTTTCAATAATTTATTAAGCTCTGACTTAATCTGACTTTCCAGATTAGGATGGATCTTCCTCAGCTTTTGCTGGATAGGTTTTTCATCAGCTACCATTGGGATAATATGTTGAATGATTGAAGTGTCATAAGTCTTAAGATCATCGTAGTTCCAGGCAAAGACACTTTTGTATTATTTCAGGAACCGAACGTAGGATAATTTTTCTTCTGGGGCTAGGCCAAGACCTGGGTTGATATTTTGTGGCTTGGTATCCGTTCCAAGATTTACTAATTCATAGTTTAGAGTTGAACTTTGGAGTTTTGAATTGGTAGATCTTTTAAATCGATCTTTTAAATCAATCTTTCAAATCATATAGGTCTTCCAAATTGACTACAGATTTTGTATAGCATTATTAGTTCTTTCTTGTTGTACCTACTTGTCATGTTGATCCTCATCAATTATCTAACTAGTGTAAGATCCTTCAGATGTCAGGAAACTTACAATATCAGAATCATCATTGAAAATTCTCCAGTTTGTAACATTATCAAGGATGGAGGGCCTAAAGATCAATTTGATTGAGAATCTGTCTAGGCTATAGTCTTCAGAGGGAATGAGCTTGGAAGCTACATTAGCCAGGAGGTTAGCACTAGCATTTTGAAGTCTGGGAATAGGTGAAATATTTAATGCTATAAAATGTTCAGTCAGATTCTGCACTAAAGATTAATAATGCTTCAAATGACCTAATAGACAATGTATAGTATTTCGTACCTGTTTAATAATAATCTCAGAGTCTACAGAGACTTGTAGATACTTGATATCTAATCTAATTACCTTGTACAGTCCTTGGACTAGAGCTTCATATTTTGCAGTGTTGTTTGTGGAATCAAACTCGAGTCTACATTTTAGCATAGTTTAGTTTCCCTCTGGACTAACTAATACACATCCTGCTCCTGATCCATCATTAGACTTAGAACCATCAAAAAATAATTTCCAAAATAAATATTTATTTACAGGACTATCTATAAAACTAACACATTTAGAACTATCTGTTTGAGAAAAATTTTCTACTTGAGACAGAACAGAATATTCTAGGTAAGGCGAAGTATGAGCATTAAAATTTCCTAAGAAAGAGCCAACAGAATAGTTGCCAATTATATTGTTGTTGTATGATACAAGTTCATTTTCTCCTTCCAATTCTATCACTATGTACTTTTGGTGTCTTTCTTGCTTAACCTTTATTTGATTTGGTTTACCATTGTAAGGGAGCCACATATGTGACCAGTCGGTCACAAAGTATCCATGAAATTTTTCGAACCAATCCCTACTAAGAATTAAACCGTAAAATTTGGGAATGTCTGCAGCTAAAATATCAATGACTTTACATAGCTTTGTATTAGATGATAGCCTTATGGTGACTTGATTTAGTTCACCGATTACTTCAACCTGCGATCGGTCCAGCTGAACTATGCGTACTGCATATTTTTGAGGTTGGACATTTAACTTTGCACATATTGTTTTAGGTAAGATATTAGATGAAGCTCCTGAATCTACCAAACAATTATGCAAGTTTTCATTGAAAATTTCGTAAGTGAGAAGGAATGGGGGAGTATGGGATTTTGACCTACCTTCAATTAAAGCAATATCATTCGAATCAACTTTATTTGCCATATTAGTTGGAGGTCTTCCCATTTCATGAGAAGCTTGCGAGATCAGAGTGGCAGGAAGAGGCGCAATAGGAATTGCATGTAACTCTTTCAAAAGTAGCTTTTGTTGATGTTTCAATTTGCTCAATTCATGAAAAGTAATGTTAACCCTAGTCTTCTTCAAATCTTCAATGATATTATACTCCATCTCATCAAAAACAACCAATGCTTTATATGGAGTTGAGGGATTAGATTGGACTAGGCTTGTTTGAGTCACTTTTGGTGATGATTTCTTACCTACGACTTTATCTTTAGATGTCGAGCTTGTGCTCTTCTATTTAGAACTAAGTTGTGGAGGATCGAGTTGATTTCTACTTCTTGTAGTAACTGGTGATGCTTCTTGATCCTCTTCGTCTGGAAGGATGAAGTCCCACATTCCCTGTACTTCTACAACTTCATATTCATCAGTAGGTTCTTTGTTAGAAACTTCCTCTTCTTCTCCTTTAGATTCTGCATTTGTTATAGCATTAAGAGGCTTTGAATCAGTTGAGGGATTTTTTCTATAAGGTTTGTCGGGATTTTTTGAAGAAGTCTCTGCTACTTGTCTCTTAATGTCAACCATTTCGTTAGACATGGTTTTTAAGACTTTCTGTAATCCTTCTAACTCAAATGGGTCTTTTGATTTCTTTTTCTTAGGATCATCTCTAAAAGTAACCTTCTTAGATTTTCTTTCATCGACAGTTTTTTTTCTTTTCTAAAGCTAAGATACATTTTTCTACCGCTATCTCTTCCTTCATGTTTTCAGCCAAGGTTGTCTTGGCAGCCCTATCAACAAAGATTGTTATGTTTGATGGTAAAGTGGATATGTACCATTCACTTCGAACTTCTTCGCTAGGCTTGGAAGCAGTTGGAATTTTATTCAAAAACTTGTTGAAATGCGAGTTAAAATCTTTGATAGGTTCTCTCGATTCAGCCTTTATATTTGATAGATCATTGATCAGTGTTGTTGTAGATCTATCATCACCAAACTTAGTCAAGAATTGCTCTTGGAAAATGTCCCAATTAGTGATGGATCCTGATGGTAATGAAAAATACCAGGATCCGACTGCTCCCTGTAAACTATAAGGAAAGAGTCGAACAATGGCATCTTCATTAGTAACACCATTTAAATTTATCGATAACATAAAGTTGTTTATGTATTCTTCTGCTAGCATGTCTGCTTCAGAATTAAACTTAGGCACCCATTTTTCAAGATGGGCCAGTAATTGACTCAAGGGCGTAGGCATTGAGACTGCCCCTGGATTATTCCATGGGTTTTGGGCCATCGTTGAACTACTAATAGAGGAAAGCGCAGACAAAGTTTCTTGTGGAAGAGATGAGGATGTTAAAGTTCCAATATTCTAAAGGACAACTATTTGAAGTGGAGGGGTGGATGGTTGACTTTGCAATGGGGAAGTTGGAATGGATGTTGCTGATGAAAGAGTCTCACTATCAGACCCTTGAGGTGACTTCTTTGCTCTTTTCCTTTTAGGTAGAGGTAATTCAGTTGGTTTGATACCAAATTTTTCACTCTGCAATCTAGTTAAAGGATGAAAAGAATTATATTGCAAAGTCACACTACCTTGAGATATTTCGGACTTTTGCGGTGATATGGAAAATCCTTGAATTTTATGAATCAAAGATTCAAATTCAGGAGGTTCAATAGTAGATTTCTCTGAAATGTTTGGGTTTGTGGCAATGGTTGTTGTTTTCTCAACTTATCGGTTAGGATTTAAAGATTCGGAATGCGATGGAGAAGTCGGGGGGGGATGTTGAGGGCAATTTACTCTCATAATGGTATTTGGATTTGGATTTACTAGTCATTCCTAGTTCAGGGCCCTCCTTCTAGTGCCAAACATGTTGAAGCCCCGAAAATTAGGTCTACAACAAGGGGGATACCCACCCGGTCTCGACCTTGAAAGCAACTCCTTTTCCGTTTGGGATGGTGGGTCTGACTGGGGATAATGGGACCAATTTCCCAATTTGTGTGTGTTGATAAGAATTGATATTTCTGTTTTATAAATATTTCTAAGTAAAATGCTTTTAATCTAAGTCTAATTTAAAACATGCAATTGTATTCTAATGAACAAAAATATTTAAGTCTAAAACTAACCTGGGATTCAGCTTTTTACTTATGCGATCTAAAATAATTTCTAACAACAATTGGTAATAAAGATCATTCAATCACTACAAGAAAATAATTTGATAAAAATGAATTGTTTTGTATAAAAAGTTAGTCGAAACAATTGTGAGAAGCATATCACATAATAAGTCATTCATATATTGAGCATAAACAGAATAGTCATTACCATACAAAAGTGCCAAATAATAACTCAAACATTCAAGCTTTCATATATAAATAACTGAGCATAAAATATTACTTGGACACATAAGCAGAAATCATTAAGAGATAAAAGTACCATTGATAACAAGTTCTAATCATGAGCTTCAGCAATATAGATTTATCTCTTCCTAATTCAGCATATATTAACAGTACAAAAGTGCATTTCAGTAGCAGATATTAAACACAGATATACATAAATCTTGTTCCATTCATTCATCAAAACCTCCTCTAAGGGTGTAGAAGTGCATGTTCTAAGGAAATGTTTTTGACAAATTTCAAGACCCTTCTCTAAATGCATGAGAGGGGTTAAAATACTACTTCTTAAATACTAAAAATAGTTTTATTACAAAAATATAGGAGGAGGTTTAAATGACCGTCCTCATCTAAGGAAAAAATAAATCAAAACTAAAACTAAAATTGAATCTAGAATCAATTATCTATGTATCTGTTATATGTGGTCGCAAGCATTCAGCATCAGCTTGAGGAGCGTCGGTTGGCCGACCTCCAATTTTAGTTGCCCTGTGAAAACAGAATTGGCAAGTGTTGGCGCTATCTTCTTGGCAGAGTTCGTAAGGAATTTGAGAGTCATGCATTGACTATGTGGTTTAACCGAGTACTACTAGTAAGTTTCCTAATTCAACTTGGTCAACTTCTTGATGGACTCTACTCTTTCCTCAGCTTTTTGTTTCCAGCTTGTCTGCAGTTGTTGTGCCTTTAGGAGAAATTCGAGAGCAGTCTCTGAAATGAGGTTTGCTCTGTGCAGGTTTTTATTAACACAAGTAATGATGTTGTTTGTCGTTGTAGCTGCTTCTTCCGCTACCACGTGTCAGGCATTGAATGGAATCGCTAGGTTTCAGCCAAATCCACTTACTGCCCAAGGGTGCACCCAATAAATACCGTCAGCTTTGGAGCGTGGGTCCCACCTTTATCCTTTAGCACTTTTCCGCATGGTTTTCCGACTTACATGTGACCGAGCACTCGGGGAATTTCCTTCTCGAGGGGTTTTGCCCAGTGATACGCGATTAGCACTAAGCGTTAATCCCACATTAGAAACTACTTGCTTTTCCTGATTCGGGCTTCCCAGGTGTTAGTTTCACCTCCTGCGCAATCTCGATGGGCCTCAGTCAGCGTGCTTTGCCCTTTTTCAATGGTTCTTCCCTTACCAACCAATTCTTGGTGCATTCTGCCAAATCTTCATTTTCTTTGGCAAACTTTTCCACGAACTACTTGTTGTAGGTTGCCTGCAGTTCTCGTAGATGATACATAAGCCTTAAATCCTATGATGTGAATGACCCGATGAGTTCTTGGCCTCGAGTCTTGAAATGTCTATCTGTTATGTCGACATTGTCCATTAACCGCTTGACCATGTCTGTGTATGGAAGAATCTTTGGTCTTTCCACTATTCGATGAAGGAATGAACATGCAAGTTTAGTGATTGATGCCTCGGACGACCCACATGAGTCTTTTGTTGCTTTAACCTCCGTAACTCTGGGCTTTTCTTCTTCGAACAGACTATACATGCCTTCCCAAGTAGTTATGCCGGCATCTCTGTTGCAGGTGGTGTCTGTGTATAAGGGCATCATCTCTTTGTCCTCAGCAACTGGAGCTTTTCCCTTCTCTCCCATTATGTTCTACACACTGCTGCATATATTATTCTGCTTGTCGCTCCTGCAAATTTACAAGTAAGGAAAGAATAATGGTAAGAGATAAGGTGATGAGAAAGCTCTTTAATTCTGAAATCATATCAAATATGTCACCCTACGTGAAATAACCTTTCGATCAGATTTAAATCTTATCTCATAAATGATCATCAACTAACCACTAAATTGACATTAATGCCCATAACTTGGTATCGGATTATGAGAATTACTTTATTGAACCATGAGCCCTGCAGATCTGCGATAAAGCGATTTTGCGATTTGCTTCGCAATATTGCAATATCGCAATATTGCTAATCCATTTTGTTAACAATCACTTATTTTGTTAGGTGGCTACAAGATGCAATTTTCAGATGTCTTATGCATATCTCCGGATCGGAACATTTTACCTTAGGTGATACTTGCAACATATGAAATCCGCGATGTGCGATGAGTCTTTAAGGCGCACAATCTCACATCGCGTTTTCACAATTTAGAAAGCTTGTTTATATGATGTTTCCCCATTACCCTTTGTGATGTGATGTTTTATTGTTAAGAGAAGGATTTTATTTGGAACTTGTCATAAAAGTTAAGTTTTTTAGGTTTTGCGGGTATTTTCCTAAGTTTATGATAGCATATTTTATTCAAAGGGAAATAGAGTGCTAGTTTTTATTTTTAAGAAGGGTCCCCATTTATTTAGCTTTATTACTAAAACTAAATAAAAAGGGGGGTTGTTGCTGGGCACAACGGAAAGTTATGCATTCCTCAAACTGAAAGAGTTAACATAATCCGAGAAGCACATACTTCTCTAATATCAGGTATTTTTGGTGTAAGTAAAACAGTTGCATAGTTGCAAAGATTTTGTTATTGGCCAAGAATGCATGAAACAGTTTCTAGATATATTAGAAAGTGTACCATGTGTGCTAAAGTAAGCCCAGCAATAGAAAACTAGGCTTGTACACTCCACTTCCAGTTCCTTCTCATCCTTGGGAAAGTGTTTCCATGGACTTTGTTGGGGGATTGCCAAAGTCTAGAAAAGGTCATGACTATTTATACATTATTGTGGACAGGTTCAACAAAATGTGTATTTTAATACCTTGTAACAAGAAGATTACAGTTGAACAAATAGCAAAGTTTTTCTTTTAGCATGTATGGGTTCATTTTTGGTTACCCACTTCTATTGTCTCTGATCGAGATTCCTAATTTGTTGGGAAGTTTTGGTCAAGTCTATGAGAGTTAATGGACACTAGATTGAAGAAGAGCACATCCTTTCATCCACAAATAGATGGCCAAATAGAGGTGGTCAACAGGACAGTGATCTAGTTGCTCAAGGGCTATTGCAGCAAGCATCCCAAACTTTGGGATGAACGTTTGTGTTATGTGCAACATACTTACAATCGTGCTAAACATTCTTCTACACAAAGATCTCCTTTCGAGACTTGTTTTGGTTTCACACCAAGGTCTCCCTTGCATTTTTTCTTTAGTAAAGGCATAGTAGTTGATGGACACATTGATGTGGACAAATCAACCAAGTTCATTGAACAGACCCAAGAAACTCACCAGGCAATGTAGGAACAGTTGGAAAAGAGCCAAGCCAAGTACAAGGCAAGGCATGATAAGCATCGAATTGAGCATAGCTTCCAAGTTGGTGATCAAGTTTGGCTATACATCAACAAAGACAGAATGCAAGTTGAAGGTAAAAAGCTGAAGCTAATAAGGTATGGACCTTTCAAGATACCTGAGAAAATTGGTGAGAATGTTTTTTGCCTTGATTTTCCAGCTTACATGCACATATATTTAGTAGTTAATGCAGAGTACTTGAGACTATTTGAACCTTCATCAAGTGAAGACCTCGAAGAGCAAATTTAGTTGCCCTCTATTGATGATCTATTGCTTGAATATCTCAACGAGTTGTAGGAATATATAGTTCTGGATAGGATGGTGAGAACTACACGTAGAGGGGATGTTGAGTACCTCAGAATTAGACTCAAAGTTTCAAAACCAAGTATTGAAAGATGGATAGAGATTGGACAAGTGAGGAAGTTGTATCCTCACTTGATTGATTCTTAAAAACCAACTTTTGGTGGTCCAAAAGCCTTTTTTAATGGGAAGGCGTGATCCAAATGGATCCTAGAAAACCCTCTAAGTCTTCAAAATCTTCTAAACATTCAAAACTGTTGCCTAAGGAAAAATATTTAAAGAAGGTGGATAACACTATCATAAGGAAAAAACATAGAGTAAACATTGAAAAATAGGCTTATCGACGGTCAAAGCAACTTTGAATCAGAGGTGTCGGATCTGGCTGATCAATGGTCCATATCCGATCGACCAATCGCAATCGGCAGTGGAAAAGGGAGGCTATCTATGGAGATGACAAGGAATGTGCGACAGTGATCAGCAGGTTCAATGAGGACCGTCGATCAAGCGTGCAGATCGAAAACTCAAGTTGCATCGCAGTATTGTTATTGGCAAATGCAAAGGACCACTTACAACAGCCCAGGGTATGTGTGATATGTGACTGTGATCAATCGCATTGCAATATCGTGTCGACACATTACAATGGAGCGGGGTCGATATGTATGTGATTCATGATAGCCGGACCCAATGGAAATATAGATGGTATTATATATATTTTGAAATCCGAAAAACAGGGTTTTCCTTTGTAAATCGCATTTTCGTTAAATAAACAAAAAATAAAAGAAAATGCGCCCGATGCGATATTACGAACCCGAAAGGGTTTATTAATGTTTTTGAATAATGTTTCAAGTCTGATATAAGCATATTTCATGTTTTAATGTATTTTTTAATATAAAAGGGAAATCACAAAACATGCAAGATTTCGAGAGGACCAAAGGTTGTAAGTGGTTTGGGCCTTGTTCTGCCCGATCCCATACAATGGTTACCACGTGTCCAGCCTTAGGAGAGAGACAACCACCCTTATCAGGTGGTTAACCCTCGTACAAAAGGGCTGCCTGAAATGAACCATAGCCATTGGATCTGGATCTCCCAGATCAATGATGGAGATGCGATGCAGGTGGACCCGATAGGAGTTATAAGGTGGATTCATAATATTTGAAGTCCGATGAACAGTGTTTGGCAGACTTTTCCTGTGTTTGAATGTATTTCTCTGTGCAAATAGAGAACGGTTATTTCAAAGGATTTCAAAGGCCTGATGACCATTCTGTTACAGTACAGGTGGCCACCATCCCTGAAAATGTTTAGCAATGATTTCTAATGCTCAAAGGGGGATCTGGGCAAACAGAGGTCAGGAAGCCAGAGAGCCCAAGAACGTGAAATGAATAGACAGTGTCAATTGGCTTTAAAGCCACAGACAGAGAGAAAACGGGGGCAGGCAGTGTTGAGACAAAGCAACAGAGACAGAGAGTCAGTGAGGAGAGTTTTTGTACTCAGAAGAGACTTGGGGGATCCAAGTAAATCCTTATTGTTTTGTATCTGTTGTGTGAGGCTCAATTTGAGCTCACTGTTGTAAAACTCTATTTTTTTCTGTTTTGAAGACATAATAGAGAGGTCACCACTGAAGGTTGGACCAGGAGACGTAGCCCAGGAGTGTTGGGTGAAGTCCTTATTAAACTTGTTGTGTTTATGTGTGTTGTCTATTATGTTCTTTAACTACTTCATTGTCTATGTATTTTGCAATATTATCAATCCATTGCACAAAGTAACATAGGCATATCCATGCACATGAGTCTGTAATACCTTAATAATTGTCTAAGATCATATATTAGATCAACCATGCAAGTTGCCTCAAGAAACAAATGTGAGTTGCCTCAGAGAGAGAATGTGAGCTACCTCAAAGAAAATATGTGCGAGCTCTTGCTTCACTTCAAGGAGAAGAAAATATATCCTTTATATAGATATTCCTTATGATGAATAGACATGTATTTTCATGGAGTCGATTTGGATTATTTGACGATCCAACTTGATAAAAACCCTTTCAACTTATACTTAAATATATTAAAATAAATCTACCAATATCTTAGATGATTTCTTGCCCAAATAAGGTCATCACATCAAGGAGGAGTGTTGAGAACATGTTAAAGATAATATTTTCCTTTAACTGGTTTGAATTCATCTTTCTGGCAACGTGGGATTCTTTTGTGGTAGATGGGTTTCTCATGGGAAATACATCCCATATCTTCCCCAAATTTCAACACTCCTCTCAGCTAGGGAGGAATTTTTGGCTGCATCATAAGTCTCAATAAAAGGTTTACATGTACCATCATAGCTACATCAACAATTCATCCATCTCATCTCATCTCGTCTCAACTTGTCTCCCCTCTATACATCAACTGAACAATTATGTCTGGATATAAAGAAGAAGAAGAATGATCCACCCAGTCAAGTATCAAACTTGACAGTAGGCAACATAAACAACTTGTCGCAAGTGGCAAGGATCAAACATGCCCTACAATGATAGGCGATAGATACAACTTTCCATAATGATGAGGATCAGACATGCCTGACAATAGATGATATATACAACTTGCCATAAGTGCAAAGGATCAAACATCTCCCATTGCCCGCTAATATTCCCACTTTTATCATCAATAATAAAGCGGTAGAAAAGTTGCATTCAGATGACAGATACAACTTGACATAAATGGCAAGGATAAGACACATATCAAATCTCCTCACCCGTTGGCCAGATGGGAAGAAATATCAACAAGCCTAGCTTTTGGGTTGGATTCATACTGGGGTATACTTAGTCAAGTCTCAGACTTAACAATAGGCAAGGATCAGATAAACCTCGGAAATAAATACAACTTTCCATAAGTAGAAAGGATCAAACAAAAATAGGGAATAGATACAACTTTCCACAAGTGGCAAGGATCATACATCCCTCTAATGACTATAAGGGAGTAGGGGACATATATAACTTTCCACAAGTGGCAAGGATCAAACAAAACCTAGCACCCTCAACCCTAGCAGCTCCCTGGCTCCATTCCCCCTCCCAAATTAATAGAATTCAAAAGACAAGGGGAAAGAGCATAGATAATTATTCTTGATTAGTTGTGATCCATTCCCTGAAGGGTCACATCCACTAGTCTAACCTATTCTCTAAAGAATATGAATGGCTTGGAGAAAATGTTAGCAGCTTGTTCGTCAGATGAGATGTGTTGTAGCCTCATTGTTCCTCTCTACACCATATCCTAGATATAATAATATCTAATCTCAATGTGATTTTACCTATCATGGGACATGAGATTCTCTAAAAGTTGGATCCCACTCTTATTGTCACAATATATCACATCCATGTCCAACACATACTCAAGAAACTTCCCAAATATCTTTCTCAACCACACTTCCTTATAGTTAGCCATGCTAGCAACAATGTGCTCAAAGGAACAAAATTATTCTTCTGGCTCATCCATGAAATAATGGTATACCTCAAGCTAAAGTAGCACATGAATGTTCTCTTCCTTTCAATAACATTTCCATCCCAATCAACATTGGTGTATCCATGAAGTCTCAAGTCTTCAACAATGCATTTCAATCTCTAAATGACTACATCATCTAGCTATCTGAATGCCAACTTTGCAACATCCCAATATACATTTCCATGCCAGGCTCAAAAAACATGTTGCAAAGAAAAGGTTCATCTATTTGTCAGCTCATTAGAGGATCCACTAAATATATAACTGAAGAGGAGTCTCTCAATTGCTTCAGTGAAATTCATCATACCAAGTCTTCAACAACATACTTTCTATTTGGAGGTTTCTGAGGATGAGTTTTGAAGAGTTGAGAGTCGGAGATGAATCCATAGTATGCATTTTTAATCAATGTTTTGAGTCACAATCGTGACCCATCATCAAGAAGTTCTCATTATCCTGATGATGGGTCATGATTGTGACTCAAAAAGTAGATTAAAAAAGCATATTGTGGATTTATCTCTGACTCTCAACATAATTTCGTAACAATAATTTCTCATCATTTCTTTGTTACTCTTCTAGTTTCAAGATGTGGATCACCTTGGGCTCAAAGGTCAACTCCCTCTGGCACTGAACACTGAGATGATCTGATCCTATCAAAAATAAATTGTTAACATATATGAAACCAATTATCAAAGACATACCTTCAACTCTGATGAGGGTCTTGGAATCTGCATCAGGTGTCCATCAATCCAAGCATGCCATGTCCAGGGGACTTGCTTAAGTCCATATGGGACTTTCTTCAATATTAACTCATGAGTCTCTTTCTTCTATACCTCAAATCTCTAAGGTAGTTCCAAGTATTCTTCTTCCTTAAGTTCATCATGGATGAATCGAACTTCACATACATTTGATAATAATGCATCTAGAAATAGGAGCTAGGATCTCATCATAGAATTATTTCTTAGAGAGCATATCATTGTTGACACTGCTACATATTTTTCATCTTTGGTTACAACATTCCCTTATTTCAGTACATATAATTTGACTATCACACGACATTCTATTCCTCTGAATGGAAAGCATATTTAATCATAGATATCAACCTGGGATACTAGGATCCTTCCTTCATGGTCTAAGCTTTCAAGTGCCACTCTTAATCATGGGAAGGATTTGCATCCTCATGAATCTCGATATTGAGGAATAGATCCTTGTAATTGGTGACCCCAGAATAAGAGTAGGAGAAATAATAACAAAATAAAGTGTACCTGATGATGAGGCAGGATTATCTTTCTTCTAGATATGAACTGGCTCCATGACTTTCTTACACTAGCTCCCTCTTAGAGCTAACTTTCCCTACATTATTCTGCATTCTAATGATACTCATGTTGGGTGTAGAGCTTGATTATCTTCTGTATTTAGAGGTATCGCCACATTGGACCCCATTCATAATGTGGTGGGAACACCACCAGTAAAATGTACGTTGCAAGGGGGTCCAGGGGGGGCGATTACGATATTTGGGAGCCCCCCCCCCCCCCCCCCCCAGCAAGGGATTGGGGGCATCACCCCCGAAGCTAAAAATAGATGTAAAATTGCCTTGTAAAATGTTGTAATTTCATAGTCAATCTGGGTCATTCATAGGCGGAGATCTGATGATAGAAGTTATGATTAATTTAGGGTTTTTTGCCCTAGAAGGCAACCCCTCGCTATATATGAGGGAATTGTATTTCATCTATGTAGATCTGTATTCTGAGTGAGAAAGAGAGAGGAGATTGTGTGAGATCGAAGAGGGAATTACAGTGGATTTGTTGTAGGTTGCATCTCTTCAATTTGCTGGATAATATTAAAGGAAGGACTAGCTGATTCTCCATGGACGTAGCCCAAATCGGGTGAACCACGTATATCTGTGTCTCTCTTCTTTTATGTGTTTTCTGTGTTTATGTTTCTGCAATATATTTTATGTGTTTCATTGCTTTGTAATATATAATTCCTTGACAACTCAAGATGAATAACATCCTCATCCAAGAAGTTAGCATTTTCATATACTCATGTAGGGAGAATAAACAATAGTCTAAGAAAATCAATTAAACATGAAATAACATAAGACTTGAAAGTACTTATCTTTAATGAGGATTATAGGAAGCTATCATCTCCCTCTTGATCCTGCCTCCAAGATTCACCACAGTCAATCAATCATATGTTGATATCATCTACATAGGAAATGCATCCTATTCATCAGATGTATTTTCATTCCAAATCCTTCCAATCTCGACTATCAATGTACAATATGACCACTAAAACTGCATCATACCATCTCCTATTGGGAGACTAACCCATCTATGGTTAAACTGAATCTATCATAGGTGCTAACAATAATCACAATAAGGTTCTAATACTGTAGAACCCATTCCTTTTCAATATCCAAGTCCAATCCTAGGGTTTCTCCCAAACCCTAGCTTATATTTGTAGGAACAAAGGTTCCCAAGGGTTTCTTACAAACCATAGCATTCTTTTTGGTATCCAATATCTTTATCTCTTTCACTCAAATTAATTAAGAAATATATTATAGGTATCTTCACAGGGGGGATCTCAATGACTTTTCTTCAGCCTAGATCTGATCCCATGTTAATTTTTAGGGCTAGATTATTCTCTGTTAAAGATAATTACATTCAGGGAAAATTTTAAGGATGGAAATATCTTAAAGTTTAGAAACCTCAGTGAATCTTGCTAGTCTCTAATATGAAAAAATATAAAAAAATGTTTGGTGACATTGTTGTAAAAACATTAAAATTTATTATGTTTTTATATATACTCTCTATAAAATTTTGGCAATATTTAAGATAAAATAATTTTATATTATAAAACTTTGGTGAATTATTTTTAGAAAAAATGGAAATTGGTGAATCTTTTTTTTTGAAAAACCGTGGAAAATTATCCCACCTATTAATATTAGCCCCTAAAATTTTCCATGATTACATTATTAAACGTTTTCAACATTTTCACATTACATTCACCCCATAACATCATATCATCATTAGAAATTATGTATAGAGCACAATAACATCAATAATTTAGTAGAAGAGTAAGTAACAATAGAAGAAAATCATACACAATAGAGACACCAGGATTTTGATCAGAGACTAGGGTGAAACCCTACAAGGGGGAAAACCCATAAATCAATTCTTCTTCTTATATTATATATTCATTAATATTTAACTGATATACAAAGTACAATAGGAATGATAAATATGTATTCCATCATCAAATACATTAGGCCAACTAGGGACAATCCTAAATCATATAAGATCCTCATTATATGGAAATTGTCAAGACAATCAAGGAGGAATATAGACGACCTTTAGATGTTTATAAGTAGCATAGATCTTTGTCTTCAAGAAGAGCACACATAACATTGTCATCCATCACACTTTCATGAGCCATGTATCATTTTCATAGGGTCATTTCCATACATCCCACTAAAGGCACTGCAATACATATTGTCTTACATCATTGCCTAATAAGGACAAGTAACTCATACATCATCAAGTATTACTGATAATAGTTCACAGTTGTAAAACCTAGTATCATATCACAACTTTGACACCAATGTCATTTCCAAGTATCATAATTCCATGCATCATTGTCATGCCATACATTAAATGTATCATATTGTCATAAGGACAACCATGCCATAATACTATCATACAAGAACTGCCATGTCATGCTAATGTATGTTATGTCATATCATTGTTATATAAGGACTGTTATGTCATATCATTTCATACTGAATATATCATGATCATAAGAGTAGGTAACATTTCCATCCATTACTTTTCAAAAACTCAAACCTTAGGGCACAAAATAATGCCCATTTAATTGTAATGGGTATACCCTAGTTCACAGTAATAGGGCATACCAAGAAATATCTTAGAAAGCCTCCAAATCCACATTACGTATACTATTCAAACAAATACAAGAGTAGACAACATACCTTTTTTTTGGGTGACAACATCGGTTTCAATACCTGGTCCTATGCATGCCTTAGATATGATATTCTCGACCCCTGGTTAGGGCACCCAATAACTATCCCTCTATCCCATAAATAAACCTTTAAACCATTTCAAGATTTGTGTTAACTTTATTTTAATGTCACGTCTTATTTTTCTAACTTACAAGAGAAGTCAACCCTTGTGTCTTACCTCAAACCTACTCCTACTAGAGTTCGATCCTCCTATAACAAACATGGTATTCAACCATGTTTTCAAGTGTAATGCAAGTTCAAACATTCTTAGAATTTTCCTTCAATATATCTAGTATAACATCAACCATGTCCCTAAAATTGTTGGTCCTTCATAATAGGCCTTATGGCCTTCCAAAAAAATCATCATAGGGTCTCAGCCCTACCTCCAAAGTCACAATAGAATTTGATGTTCAAAACAACGTATCCTCGCATAAATGAATGCACATAAAATTTTCCCATTCTTGTGTCTCCAAACTTGGCTAGATGTAAGGAGAAATACTCTTCCAAAAATAAGCACATGAATTCCCTCTTGTCCTACATCATTTTAGCTACCACGGACTTGACATGTGAGCTACCTTAGGAAACAAATGTGGGCTTCCTCAAAGAGATAATGTGAGATACCTAAGAGAGAATATGTGTGAGCTCTTATTTGGCTTCAAGGAGGGGAAAATATGGCCTTTATATGTATATTCCTTAGGGTGAATAAACATGTCTTTCCATGGAGCCGACTTGGAATCTTTAATGAGCCAACTTGATAAAACCCCTTTCAACTTATACTTAAATATATTAATATTAATTTACAAATTACTTAGATGAAGGCATGCCCAAATAAGGTTTTCACATCAAGGAGGAGTGTTGATAACATATTAAAAACAATATTTTCCTTTAACTGATTTGAATTCATCTTTGGGGAAACATGGGCTAATTTTTAGATAGATGGGTTTCTCATAGGAAATTCATCTCGTAGTTGCCCCGAATTTCAACAACTCAATGATATCCTAGTTCATGGGATACATTTGTAGCAGGTATAAGTAGCTAGAAGGAAGCTCCTTCGTTTGAACAACTATGAACCACTTGTGCTTAAGAATAATAAAGGATTATTTCAAGAGATAAAAAGGAACAAGATTCTCAAGCATTTACAACTCGCTTCAATAATAATGGAAAGAAGAAGTTTGGCTTTCAACACAATAATTCAAGAAGAAGATCACCTCCTCCCCAAAAGAAGAAGGATATGTCAAAGATTCAGTGCAATGGTTTTCAAAAATTTGGAAATTTTAGAAGAGATTATCCTGGGATGGATAATAACAAAAAGATAAAAGGAAAACAACATGCTTCCACAACCAATATTGAAGATGAACAATCAAAGAAGCCTAAAGGTGACAAATATTTCTTTTAATTTTCTTCTCTAATAGATTCTATTGCAGATGATGATGATACATGGCTATCAGATAGTGGTGCATCGACACATATGACCAAAGATCATGGAAATATTACTAGCATGATGTAAAAGAAGTTATCCCAAAGAGTAGAGCTTAGAGACAACCAGAACTATGCAGTCAAAGGAGTTGGAAAGACATTATTTGAGCTAGAATTTGGTAACAATGTTCATTTCAACAATGTTCTATATGTACTAGGTTTGAAAAAGAATCTAGTCTCTATTTCATGTTTAGAAGATAAGGAGATAAAATAGCTTTTGTGGATAGAAAAGTACATGTATGGTCCAAGGGATCTAGTTTAGATGATGTTAGGATTATTGGGATTCGAGAAGGAATATTGTATAGGCTTGTGATTCAACTAGCTCAAGCCCTAGTACATGATGAAATCAATCAAAGTGAGTTATGACATAGAAGGTATGGTCACCTTCATTATAAAGCACTACCTGAATTGAATAAAATATTTTTATGCATCCTTGAATTATAGACAGATCATGAAGGTGTTTGTATAGGTTGTGCTCTTGGAAAGAACATGAAGAAACCATTTCTAAGTAGTGACAATAGATTGAATGTTTGCAATGGCTTTGTGAATATACAAGTTGGAACTTGATTCTTTATTTTGGCAGTGAAACACACAGTCATTTCCTTTTGAATGGTTGCAAAGGTTCTGGATCTATTATGTTCTTGCACGAGGGTTTTGATTTCAACCTAAATACTTTAGATCTATTTCTATTTCATTATATATTCATCGATTTGGGTATTTGTTCTCGCACATTCATTTTCACTAATGAAATTCATCTAAGTATCTTTCTAGGTTTGATTATTGACCATTTCAAAGCTATGATTTTGATATTTACATATGGTAGCTCCATTTTTATTGGTTGTGATAACCCATTATCTGTAAATTGAGTTACATTGAGCTAAGTTCATTGGTGGTGATAGGATTAGTCTTGTTGTATGAATTGTTGCAAATGAACAACTGCTTGAAGTCTCTGTGATTTTTTCTATTTTCTATGCTCATATTTTAATCCTTTATTATTTGTTTTATGTGCTCCATTATGACTTGGCTTGACCCTATTTTGAGTGATTATGATCCATACGATAGGTTGAAACATTTATTGCCTCCTTGTTTGAGAAAATACAGGTGTCTTTCTCCAAATATGTTATTTCGGTTCTCAATATTGTTGATCTAGGTTAAGTTTAGGACTAGAATCATTTTACAATACAAACATCATATTGAGTGCGGGAATTAACATGGAACAAATTATTATTTAGAACCATATTTTAGATTTTAATCATCCTCTGCTTTCACTCTTCAATCATTCATTCATTGTCCTGATGATGGATCCTCTTTTGGATTCGAAACGTCAACAAAATTCACATACTACTGTGGAAAATGTGAACTATCTCTTTCAATTAGAACCAAATTGACAAGGGAACAAGATTGTGGACTTTGCTTTCAATACTAAGTGTTGCATTTCTTTTACTGAGATTTGTGAGAATATTGTTGTAAGTGTGATTTATCTTATGAAAGTGTGCTAGCAACATGATTTATTGGTGTTTGATTGGAACTTAAAAAAGTGGTGTTAATTTCTATTTATTCATATTTCCATACATAGGTATCTGCAGATATAGGGTTATGCATGTTTTGAAGATTGATGAGATGTATTTTAAAGAAAACTTGTAATTAATGCATGTGTTGAGTTGAAACACAAAGTTAGTTGTATGAGAGGGTTGCAGTCAATTTATTTGTTTGACTAGCGAAGTTGTGGCTTCGAGAATTTATGTCCATATCGAATGTCATTGGTAGTTTAGTTGTTTTCTTTAATAAGTTTCCCTCTTTTTGTAGACAAGATTGATTAAAGGAGCGAAATTTTGAGTAGAGATCTTGTTTTAATTTTGCAGGGTGAAGAAATTATTCATGTTTTGAATTGATATGATGAGGATAGACAAGGTATACAGAGTCTATGTGGTACATATAGTATTGTACCTCGAAGTTGATGATTTCGGATTGACAAAATAAATTTTGAGTTAAATACAAACCACCACTGCAACCAACATTTTGGTGTTGTTTTCGGGGAGGCACCTAGGATATTTTGGTAATGTTTTCAACATTTGTTTCTAGCACTAGAGGTAAATTTATGTGGTATTTTTTAGCAGGTGTGCCTCTTTTTGTTTAGTATTTAAGGAGGGGTAATTTTTCATTGTTGTAGATACACTCTTTGATATAGTTGCAACATTTGGGTTTGCATTGATTTGTTTCCAGCAAGTGCTTTTACAATTTTTGATTTTTTTGATTTGATTTCATTTAAAATGAATGACTAGGAGGGATAGGGGTCTGAAGCCCAAGAAGGGTGGAGTAAATACTAATAAATCAAAAATATTTTCTCACAGTGTACCTTTTGATGTAGGAAAAACTCTAGTAAGACACATACCTACCAGGCTGGTACTTTACACTTGGATTCTGAAGACAACAACTTCGGGTATCTAAGCCATAAGTAGGGAAGAACGAGTTCATTGAAACTAAAAAATTAAACTTCAAACATAGTCAACCTTCACAGTCCATAGGGAATAATTTGTTTGGGGGAAGGAAGATGGCATATCACGATGATGTTCATGGTGAAGGGATTGGTGAGAATCAACCATTGGAAGAACATTCCAACTTTTGATTTCCAATTATGGATCTTGATGCAATCATTCAAATGAAAAATATTCCACCTTCAATCTTCCACATTTCCATGGTAAAGTATATGAGGATATCGATTCTTTTCTTTTTGAATTTGACATACTTTGTAGGAGCTATTATTATTCATAATATGCCTAGAAGTTAAAACTTTTCCCTGCAACCCTTAAAGACTCAACTTTGCGTTATTTTATGGGGTTGGGAGGAAACACTATCACTTCTTGGGATAAAATGAAGAGGACATTTTTGAATAAATATCAAGAATATTGTATGACAAGATAAATGAAGGATTAAATATTTTTTATCACATAGAATGATGATGAAAATTTAGAGGATTATTTGGAGATATTTTTGTATATCCTTCAGAGTTCTAAACACATATTTGATGTGAGCACTGTCAAAACCTTATTTTTATGAGGAATTTTGGATGATTCCAAAAATAACTTAAATCTGTTAGGTCAAGGAGACATTTCTCAGCTTTCTTTTGACCAAATTTGTGAGTTGTGCAAGAAGTTTTCACAAAACCAATCCAAATCTAGTAAGGGAATTAGAAGAAATTATAGAAACAACAGATTTGGATCCATAGATGCTATGATTACTAGTTTGGAAAATAAACTGGATAATATGAAAACTGAAATTATGAATATTTTTAGTAAGCAAATAGATTCTTTAAAATTCCAAAACAAACTAGTAGAAGAACAAGATTCATTGTCCATTTATTGTCCAAAACGTAGAAGAATCATCTTTTACATGAATGTCTACAAATGTCAAGGTTGTTAATAATTGTGTGATTTGTGTAGGTAAACATCCTACCACTGAATTCCCATCTATTCTTAGGTTGAAGGCAAAATTTGGAGAGGAGAATCCAATACCTGATCCATTACATGTTATAGGAGCACGGAAATCATTTCCACAGGTAATTACATGTATGATTGTTGAACTTGCACCATATTATCCTAATTTTCATAATGGACCACAATATTCTTCTCAAAATATGAATTATCCTCAAACTTGGTAGAATGGGTCTCATCCTCATTTTGGACACTCTCCTCCTCCTTGGTAATAGGGATGTAGAGTACCACCACACTCTAAGTTTCCTTATCCCATGCCCACCCAACCATATCCTACATTGTATGCACCTTATCCTATGGCACAACCCACACTACCAAATTCTCTTCCTCAGTAGACACAGCTTATGCCACCACCATTTCCATTGACACCACCATTCCAGCCACCTTAGTTTCCAGCACAGCCTATTCCCAACCCAAATAATAAAGTGGTACAAATGATTCATTCTATTATACTGCTTCGTTTCCCCACTTATCATACCATTCCAGTTGGGGTCAATGACATCCAACTAATATCACGAAGGGTGATACATTCAGAAAAATAAAAATAGAAACAAGTTGCAGTAATCATTGAGGAAAAAAATAAGGAGGAAACTCCTGAGCTTTCAAACAATGATGCTCCCTCATAACCTATTCCCATACACTCAAATTCTTTAACCTCTTCTTCAAACCAGCCTCCCTTTCCAGAAAGGTTGGCTTTGAAGAAAGTTGACCCCACCCCTGAGTTTGACCTAACTTACGAGTTGAGAAACCTTTGTATAAAGGTTCCTATACTGCAAGCTATAAAATATATTCCTATATGTACAAAGATCGTTTGGGAACTTTGTCGTAAAAATCAAAGGAGGAAGAGAGTTGAACCCTACACTATCTAGTTTTTTGGGAGAGAGGCTAAGTTGATGACAGGATGTGATTAAGTTGAAAGAATATTGATCCTGGAAACCCAGTCATTTATGTTCATATAGGTAACATCCTCATTCTCAATGTGTTGATAGACCTTAGAGCGAATATTAATGTTATGACTAGGAAAACTATGGGAGCATCTTTGACTAACTCACATTTGTCCTACCCCCACCATTCTTGAACAGGTTGATAGATCTAAAATCAAGTCAGAGGGTGTGTTAGATGATGTGATTATCTTAATTGAATCTTGGGAGTACCTCAAAAATTTTATTGTTTTACAACTGAAGAATCCTATTAGGGGACACCTTTTTATTTTGGGACAACCATGGCTTGCTATAGTTGATGCCTATATAGGTTGTCGCTCCAGTGACATGTACATTT
The DNA here is from genome assembly GCA_000404065.3 of Pinus taeda. NCBI lineage: Eukaryota > Viridiplantae > Streptophyta > Pinopsida > Pinales > Pinaceae > Pinus > Pinus taeda. Next base: position 118,062 of record APFE031666770.1, read on the forward strand.
CCCATGAGGATGATAAGAGGAAAGTCACCCTATACCCACCTTCTAGGTCTATCCAAGAGCTTCATGATACCTCTTGGTTAGATTATTATAGTAGTGATGAGGAGATGTAGTCCCTTTCCATGGTTCATAAATATACAGATTATATTGAAGAGAGTGTGATCTAGGAATTTCTTGGTAACCTGAACACTATGCAAGACTTTGGACTGCTTCACCAATTTTTTAGCCCAAGATTCCAAGAAAACTACGATCCACAATCCTCCTCACCACTATAGAGTTTGGTAGCCACCACAAATATTCATGATCCAGACAATACTCTTGTTGAGGTAAGTCTAGGAAAATCTTTATATATTAGTGCAAAATTGTACCCATCCCAATAAGAGAATCTAGTGAGATTGTTGTGATACCATCTTGATGTCTTTTCATGGAGTTATGAGGACTGGAAAGGCATCCCTCCTAAAACTTGTACTCGTCACATTTATATTCAGGAGGGTGCCCGACCTGTCTAACAACTCCAAAGGAGAATAAGCCCTGCATTTTGAGATGTTATTAAAGAAGAAATTCAGAGACTCTTAGATGTTGGTTTTATCTATCCTATATATGATACCCAGTTGGTATATCCATTGGTAGTAGTCCCCAAAAAAACAACTCTCAAGTATTACTTTACCCTTCCCTTCATTGATCAGTTAGTAGATACCCTTGTGAGTAAAATGTACTACTCATTTTTGGATGGCTTCAACAATTAGAACCAAATACAGATCACACCTTAGGATCAAGACAAGACTACCTTTACTTGTCCCAAGGGAACATTTTCTTATTGAGTGCTTCCCTTCGGAATTTTTAATGCTTCTGCTACTTTTCAAAGGGAAGCCTTGGCTACTTTTTGTTGACCACAAGTGTGTAGAGGTTTATATGGATGATTTTTCAGTATTTGGTAATACTTTTCAGTGATCCCTCTAGAACTTAGAGAAAGGCTAGTTAGATGTCAAGAGGCCTGCCTTTCTTTAAGCGACAAAAAATGTAGATTGATGTGTAAAGTAGGGGTGATCCTTGGCCATCTTATTTCTGACAAGGGTATCCATGTAGATCCAGCTAATATAGATGTTATCATACACCTACATGTACCAAAAATACAAAGGGAAGTGAGAGAGTTCCTGGGTCATGCAGGTTACTACTAAAGATTCATTGAGAATTTTTATAGGATACTTGCCCTTATTTTTCAATTGTTGGCCAAGAATAGTGGTTTCTCTTGGACCGAAGCTTGCCAACAAACTCTTAAGAATTTGAAGGAGATATTAGTAAAGGGACCAACCTTGAGGGGAACTAATTGGTCCCTTCCATTCCATATCTCCTTGGATGCCTTAGATACTTCCACTGGTGTAACATTGGGATAGGAAGAAAATCAACAATCTTATGCCATATACTTTGTCAGTAAAAACCTATCAACTGTCGAGCTTAATTATACATGACAGAGAAAGAGTTCCTAGTTGTGGTTTTTGCTATTAATAAGTTCATACACTATATTATAGGAGACGAAGTATTTATACACACAGATCACTCTGCCATAAAATATTTGACAAACAAACCTTTAACTAGTGGTATGATAACTAGGTGGTTGCTTTTACTATAGGAATTTAATGTGACTATAATTCACAGGCCAGAAAATTCAAATTTGGTAGCTAATTATATTTCTTGATTGAATAATCCTTGTCAGTCAATTCATGTAGATGATTCATTTCCCGACAAGCACCTTTTTGTTGTTTCAACAAACTCCCCTTGGTTTGCTGACATACAAAACTATATTGTCACAGGAAAAACACCAACACACCTATCTTCTAAGGAAAGGAAGAGAATCATTCAGAAAAATGCTTTGTACCCTTGGATCCAAGGAAAGCTCTTTTACACAGAGCCTGATCTTATTATCCGTACATGTGTAAGGGAGGAGGATGTGTTTGACATTTTAAAAGTCGCTCATGATGTGCCTTATGGAGGCCATTTCATAGACAAAATAACAACATACAAAGTCTACGCTAGATACTTTTGGCCTTCCTTGTTTAAGGATGCCAAACAGTATGCTAGGTGTGGCAATAGTCGATAGCAGATGGGCCAACCTAGTCAAGACAATGAGATGCATTTGTGCCAGCAGGTCATGTTAGAGCCCTTTGAAAAATGGGCCATTGACTTTGTTGGACCTATACCCCCAACATCTTTAAACAAAATAAATATCTTGGTTTGTACATATTTTTATGACAAAATGGGTAGAAATTAGGGTTGTTCATTATGCCACTGAAAAAGTTTATATTGACTTCTTATTTACTGAATTTTTTACTAGATCTGGTGTACCACGAGAAATTGTTACTAGAAATGGACCACGTTTTGTTTATAATATAATAAAATGAATTGTAGATCAATATAGGATTCGACACAAGAAATCTACATCATACCACCCATAAGAAAAGGGCTAGGTAGAGTCCACAAATTAATTGATTGTGTCCATCCTCACAAAAAACAGTAAATATTCATAAAAAGGATTGGTAAGCAAGATACCGGATACCACACACCTTATGAGTTGATGTACAGGAAATAGGTATTTCTTCCAATTGAATTCTAGATTAAAACTTTTAGGATTGTAGTCCATTTGGGATTAGATCTCTCAAAGGAACAACAACAATGTGTTTTCTAGTTAAGTGAGTTGGATGATATGAGAAGGGACATTGTACAACAAACTATTTTGATCCAATAGCAGTGCAATAAATGGCATCATAATTTGATCAGGAAAAATCAGTTCCAACCGGGAAACTGGGTACTCCTTTATGACTCAAAGTTCAAGAATTTTAAAGGAAATATCCACACACTTTGGTTGGGACCTTACGAGGCAATTAGATTTTTCTAGAATGGGGCACTTGAGATAAAGACCATTTTTTAATAGGGTACTATCTTCCTAGTGAAGAGACATAGACTCAAGTTATGTCTTCAACCTAACACTAAGGAAGATTTTATGCAGCAAGTTTAGCAACAACTAAATTTGAAACCGATAGGCACAGGAGAACACCAACCTACTGTGAGTACTTATTGATTATATCTCTTCCATTAAAAAAAATATAAATAATAAGGAATAAAATAAATAAATAAATCATAAAAATAAAAAATAATAATGTATGGCTGTGAAAATGGCTTGTTGGCACAATTGTGCAGGAGGCTGCCTGAAAAACAGGTAACTGGTAGTTAGACTCTATTTTTATTTAATAAAGTGGGAACACTTCAATATGCATGTTTTTTATATCCTTTAGAAGAAGTAGGTCTCTATTGATATTTTTGGTGGCAGCGAAGGTCAACTAGCAGGAGCTTGCCCTTACCAAAGTTTAGGGAAAACAAATTTTCAAATATATATACATTCAACATGAATAGTTTTCGTTGTAGTTAATTTACTACCCAAAGGTCACAACATCAAAAAAAGCATAGGAATGATAATCTTGAAATATGAAAAAACTGCTTGATTATGTTTCCCACTTCGTTCTTTCCCATTCTTCCCTGAAAAATTAACCCCTAACATTGTTTCTACCTTCCCCTCTATATTCTCTATTTATACACCTCCCATTATTTATTCTCCCTATCCCTATTCTATTTTTCCCAATTTTGGGAAAATTTCAGCTACTTATGCCCTTCTTTCTATTCCCTAAAATTGATACCCTTCCATTCTGAAAATTACTCTTATTCCCTATTCTTTGTTCCCCCTTATTAAAAAATTAACAGATTCTGTTTTTTTAAACACTCTACATGTACAAGCAACATCTTTGGTAGCACCTGGTAGTAAATAGTCATTACTAGAGCTAAATTGAAAATATCTAATTCGAAAGTAGTAAATTTGAATAATTGAAATGGCTTCATCATCATCCTTTTATTGGTTTCTTAGAGAGTGCAGGAAGATTATGCAATGTGGGTAGTGGCCACATGTAACAATTTTCACCTTGCACTTTGTTGGTTAATACCATCATTTTATCTCTATGATTTACAACCCTATTTGGTCCATGTCATATTTTTTTATACTTTTGAATAGGAGCAGGTTACTTAGTATATCATTAGGTATTCATAGTGGTTACATGTATTACAAAGTTGGATAGCACATTAAATTGGAAATTAAATTTGACATAACTTTAACCTACTCTAGACTTTATATTTAACTATAATGTTTGCAATCACTAATCTGATAAGCCATAGTCATGATGGGGAAGCACGAGTTTGGTATCATCATTGTCACCATCATACATGGTAATTGAATCAACTGGAATTTTTTCCCATGCATTGTATCCAACTCATGATCAAAGTACCAGCAACATCATTCCTTGCCATCGACTTTGACATGAATATTTATGTTATGATTATCTTGGTTGGACCCATCACTTTGTAATTACCCCCAATTAAAAAAATTATTTTCCATGATCCTAATCTCATTATGAATGGATTCTCGCACGATCATCATCATTTTCAATTGGTTCAATGGGTGGTGGATGTGGAACAATTCAATGAATTGAAAGATTGTGGTAATGAGCAAAAGAAATTATATATATCTTTTCACACAAGCTTATAGGGGCGATTGTGTTTCCGGTACTAAAACGTGTTGACAATAGTATCAGTGAAGGAATTGATATATAAAGCAAGGGAGAGAAGCAGCATATCACAATTTGCAAGTAGAAATCTGTAGTAGAAGGTATGGAACCAGTGATATTTGAACTAGTTTCAATAGGTGAAAAGAATCCACCCGAATATAAAAATGGCCTCCAAATATTGAAGGCAACGGGATGGTTATTGTTTCTCAAGAAGTTCGATGGGTATGATTTGAAAGTTGCATAGTTGTTTGCTGAAATTTTAGTTGGTAAAGAGAAACAATTGGGTCTTTAGTATTTAATGTTTATGAGCAAGATATGGCTGATGTAATCGGTCTTCCCTATGAGGGGGATAATTGGTTCAAGAAGGGAGAATTTGATGTGAATGCATGGCATATGTTCATGATCGATCCCAATCATAGGGTTCATTGGATACACGAGATTCATGTGAAATGTTTAATGGAGAAGTGGAGAATCATGTTTCTTATCCTGCAGAAGTTTATGACATGTGAAGGTCGATTCTCAATTGAATTCCTTTATCATATCCACCTCTTGTTACATTTTGAATCAGGTCATATTTTGAACTTTCCTTATTTTCTTCTTAGAAGTTTGATAAGAATGTCAAATGGAATTAGAATGAGTTTTGTTAATAAGAGGGAGAAGCAATTATCTCATGTTGGACTGATCAAGATTTTGGTTTTTGGGGAATTAAGCTGACGAGGGTTTGCCTAAGACCAATTTCTAGTACAATTCAAGACAGATGGCCTCATACAGCATGTCAATTCAGTAGAATAGTCTCCAGGAGGGTTTGTGATGCAGGTGCATAAACGTGTTGTTAAGAGAATATAGAATAAACCCTTGGAGGGGTCTGAGAATGTAAGGTTGAGCCATATTTGGAATCCATGGTTGGTAACAGAAGAATGACTAGAGCAAGGGCATGAGTAGAGCTTTCCCCTTCATCTATAGAAAATAAAGATGTTCCAACTGAAAAAATTCCTTTGATAGAACTAGAATATGATCACGACCCTACTTGTGAAACGGAGGTGGAAAGTCACAGTGCTTAGGTGTCGAATCAGGATGGTGAAATTCATGTGGAATCTACTATGGAAGGAAATGATTGCACTAAGGTCTAGGCGAGTGCTAAGAAGGAAGAAAAGAAAATGAAAATCAATGCTAAAGAGTTGCAAGTGGACGATGAGGATTAAATGATTGTTGCAGGAGTCGTGACAGAAGTAGGTCATGATCACGAGAATGTGCCAATTGAAGATTCAGAAGATCAAGTTCCTCTGAAACCCTACTTAAACGAAATAAATATGCAAAGATAATTTCCTTTTTTCATAATGAAGTAAGGTAAATCAATGTTTTGAACCGGCACATTCAAACTCAGAATTCAACTTTGAAAAACATTGTGGCTAGATTTAATGTGGAGATAGCATAACTAAAGGAAAATAATAAAAGGTTTGAGGATAAGTTGAACACTTGCACGGAGAAGAACAAACATTTGGAAGAAGAACTGAGCACTTGGAAGGATAACAGTAAGAGAGTAAGGAAAAGGTTGAAGGAAACTAAGGACTCAGACATGGAGATTAACATCAAAGTTAACAAGTGATGGAAGGGGTTCCAAGATTTTGGTTTTTTGCAAAGGTTGGAAATTTTGTGTGTGGACACATAAGGAGATATGGATGGGGGAGTGTTGGGTGTTGAAAATGTATTATTTTCTCCCTTACCCACCCATGTTTTACTCAATTTTGGTCTAAACCTATGGTGCTTATCCTTCATTTTGATGTGGTTTTGAACAGAAGTATTGTAAACATAATATTTTACAAATCTAGGTAGGAAAATTTATGTTTAATATTAGAATGTTTCAATTTGTGTGCTTTTCTAAACTTTATGTGATCTATATAAGACACTAACCTTAATTTATGTAGTACCAATATCTAGGAGGTTGCTTGTACTATGGTTTGTAGTCAATGTTTTAGAGTATGAGCTGGCAATTGGGCTATTCGAGAGACTTGGCAGGACTGCTTATTTCCCTCCATCAATGGTAACATTCTGAAGAAGCAGGGATGAAGACTCCAATGGTCGAGTTTTACGAACAGATCTAGTTTTCTATTGTCTAAGTCTAGGTTATTCAATTTTATGTTGACAAAATTTGGATCTCAAATTTAATTGTCTTTAATATGAATCAGCCAATAGTGCCTCTTTGGTATTCAAAAATATGTATAGATTGTATAGCTTGGCTTTGAGCCAAACTAGTGAGGATAAGGAGATTCTATTGGAAATTATCGCTCCTAAACTAGGTAAAATCATGATGTAAATATTGTTTGCATTAATACAACCTTTATGCCAAGCTTTTACTTGATTTGTGAGTTATATCATTATGCATGATTGATTCTTCGTTTTTGTGAGTTCTCTTTAATACGGGTGTCTGATTTTCTAGCTAGTGCCCAGTAGCCCAACTCCACAACCCATTGTATATCATCTATAGATTTATGTGTGATGTTGTGATTGAGACAATATTGTGAGTTTTATTTTAAACGTGTTGTGGATTTATTTATTGATCCTTTGTTATCGTACTTCTTTTAAACTAAGGATTTTTATTCAATGTTTGCAATAGCTTTGTGAATATAAAAGTTGGAACTTGAATCTTTATTTTGGAAGTGAAACACATAGTCATTTCCTTTTGAATGGTTGTAGAGGTTCTAGATCTATTATGTTCTTGAACGAGAGTTTTGATTTCAACTTAAATATATTAGATCTTGTTCTATTTCGTTAGCTATTCATCAATCTGGGTGATTGTTCTCGCAATTCATTTTCACTAATGATCTTGATCTGAGTATCTTTCAGGGTTTGATTAGTAATTGTTTTGGAGTTGTGGTTTGGGTAATGATTGATTCCTTTTACATTTGGTAGCTCCATTTTATTGGTTGTGATAACCCATTATCTATAACTTGAGTTACTTTGACTTAAAGTCGTTGGTGCCAATAGGCTTAGTCTTGTTGTATGAATTGTTGCAAATGAAAAACCGATCGGAGTCTATGTGATTTGTTTTATTTTATGGACTCAACTTTTAATCTTGTATTATTGATTTTTTGTGCTCCATTTTAACCTGGCTTGACCCTGCTTTGAGTGATTATTATCCATATGACAAGTTGAAACATTGATTGTCTCTTTGTTTGAGAAAATAGAGGTGTTCTCACTCCAGATATGTTCTTTCAGTTCTCAATCTTGTTGATGTGGGTTAAGTTCATGACAAGGTAATTTTCCGGTACAAGCATTAAAGTGGAGAAAAGTATTATTTAGATTTATATTGCTAGGGGAATGATATTGTGGACTTTGCATTCAATATTGTGTGTTGCATTTCATTTACTAAGATTTGTGAGAATAGAGTTGTAAGTTTGAGTTATTTTATGAAAGTGTGCTAGTAGCATGATTGGTTGGTGTTTGATCAGAACTTGAAACAATGGTGTTAATTTCGATTTATTAGGCTTTCCATACATAGGAATCTGCAAATATAAGGTTATGCATGGTTTGAAGATTGATGAGATGTATTTGCAAGAAAAAAATTTAATCAATGCATGTATTGAGTTGAAACATAGAGTTAGCTATATGAGTGGGTCACATTCAATTTATTTTGTTTGACTGGTGAGGTTTTGGCTTTGAGAGTTTTTGTCCAAATCGAATGTCATTGGTAGTTTACTTGTTTTATTTAATAAGTTTCCCTCTTTTTGTAGACAAGAGTGATTAAATGAGTGAAGTTTCGAGTAGATATCTTGTTTTAAGTTTGTAGGGTGATTGAATTGTTCATGTTTTTATTTGATACAATGAGAAAAGACAAGGTATACAGTGTCTTTGTGGTACATATAGTACTGCACCTCAAAGTTGATGATTTTGGATTGACAATAAAAATGTTGAGTTAAATACAAACCACTACTGCAACCAACATGATTTTTGTAAGAATGTTGGGATTAAGATGGAGTTGATTATTCCCTACAATCCAAAACAACACAATGTGGAAGAATAAAAGAATAGGTCCATTAAATAATCTATCAAGGCTATTATGCATGATCAATATTTCCTGATGTTATTATGCAGAGAAGCATCATTGACAACTATATATATATTCAAAATAGAAGTCCTCATCGAATTTTGGAAGATATGACTCCTCAATAAGCATTCTCTAGACAAAAACCATAGGTTGGAAATATGATAAATTGTGGTTTGCTTGACTACAGTCATGTTCCTAAGGATAAAAGGAACAAGCTAGAACATTCAGGAATGAAAGGCATATTCATTGGTTACAGTGAATCATGAAAGGCCTATATAATCTACATTCTCAAATAATGATGGATTAAGGTCAGTTGAGATTGCCTCTTTAATGAGAAAGTGGTGTATCAAAAATCTAAGGAAGTCTCCATGGATTCCTATGATTAAGTAAAGCAGGAAGAAGAGAATTCACTTTCTAAAGGATTTCCTAAAGAACCAGAGATCAAAAAGAGACCAGCATGGCTTATATCTACATTGGAAGAAGTAAAAGGACATGCAACTCCTGATGGAAGATCCAAATAATTAAGAAACATAAGAGGTTTTCTATATATGTAGTTCTTTTGACTAATATTATTGATGCATAACCTTCCATTTATGAATAAGAAACTAGCCATCAAGTATCGAAGGATTCCATGAATGAAGAATACCAATCGATCATGAAGAATGATGTTTGGGAGATTGTGCTAAGACTAGAAGGGAAGTTAGTAGTGACTTCCAAGTGGATATTCAAGATTAAGCATGTTGCATATGGAAGTATTGACAAATACAAGGAGTGATTTGTGGCTAGAGGATTCTCCTGGAAATATGGAGAAGATTATGATGAGACCTTTGCTCCAATATCTAGGTACACCACCATTAGATCTATTATTTCTCTTTCTACTTTGTTGGGATGTAATTTACATCATATGGATGTGAAGTCTTATTTACTCAATGGTGTGATTGAGGAAGAGGTGTACATAGAACAGCCTCAAGGTTTTGAGGTACATGGAAAGGAACATCATGTTTGTGGGTTAAAGAAGGCATTTTATGGACTCAAGCAAGATCCAAGAACTTGGTATGCTTGAATTGATAGTTATTTGAAAAGACTGGGAATTACCAAGAGTGATGTTGATCCAAACCTCTATTTTAATATTGTGAAGTATGCACATGTGATCCTATTGTTATATGTTGATTGTTTGTTTCTGAAAGATGTTGAGCCTCTAATAATTCAGTGTAAAAAGTAGTTGGATTCTAAATTTGATATGAAGTATCTTGGTTTGATGCATTACTACTTGGTGACTAACTTGAAGAATCTAAGAGGTTGTGAATCCAATTTGGTAGATCCATGTATGCACCAATGAATTATCGGCTCTCTGATGTATTTTGTTAACACAAGGCCAAACATTTGCTTTGATGTAGTCACATTGAGCTAGTTCCAATTGGATCCAACAAATGAGCATTGGATTGCAGCAAAGCACATTCTCAGATATCTGTGTGGTATTGTGAACTATGGTTTGAAATATGTTACAAACAATGATGTACAACTTCAGGGATATACAAATGTTAATTGGGTAGGAAGTTTTGATGAAAAGAAGAGCACTTCAGGGGTGTGCTTAAGTTCGGTCTCCACCATGATATCTTGGATGAGTAGGAAGTAGATATCTATCACACTCAACATTGTAGAAGCAGAATATATTGTAGCCAATGAAGCATGTACATAAGCAGTATGGTTTCAAAAAACAATTGCAAGACTATTCAACCAAGAGCTGGAACTGACCATGATACATTGTGATAATCAAAGTTGTGTGAAGCTTTCATAGAATCTCATGTTCCATGACAGGTCGAAGCATATTGAGATAAAGTACCACTACATCTATGACATGGTATAAGGAGAGAAATAAGGCTCGAGTATATCTCCACCAATGAGTAGAGAGTTGATGTTCTGACAAAGTTGTTTCCCAAAGAGAAGTTCATGTACTTCAGAGACAATCTGGGGCTTGTGGATATTACCCCTCTCATTAAGACGAAGTTTTGATTTGACACTATCATGGATGGACATTCTCTCGATGGGGATAATGGTTTGAAAGGCCTAGAGTTCTCACCAAGTAGGGGTGAGTGAGTGTCTCTTGGTGAGAAGACCCAATTACTCCCCATGAAGGGTTGAGTAAGGTACGGACCTAATCACACACTAGGGAAAGGTTTAGTGTGGTCTTCAATATTTGGATTAGATCACATAATAGGGAAGGGTTTAGTGAGTTATTTTAGTATTTTGACCCAATCACACACTAGGGAAGGGTGTAGTGAGGTGTGATATCCCCTATTTTCTGAACTATTATGGAGATATCCCTTATCCCACTTAGTCCCTTATGAAAAGAGGGTATAATTATGAAGGGATCATCATCTGCAGTTAATTTGGATAATAGTGTGCATTCTAGAGCATGGAGGTTGTGGTTCTTTAGCCCCATGATTTATCTTCAAAGGGTTTTCTTTTTGTGGAGAAAAATTCTGAGGTTTAGCCTTCCATCCGAGATATGTATTTTGGTGGAGCCTGCACATAGGGAATAAGGGAATTTGTGAGGACAGAGTCACTATTTCCTACAATTTGTGGGTCTCCATGGGGAAAGCCCGCACAACCTTCTTGCGGGACAAATTGAAATTCCCATTTTGGAGCTGGAGTTTGGGGTTTTCCTTGGGGAATAAATAGTGGAATTTTGGGGAGTTTCTAATTGAAGATTGGGGGGAATTTCCAACAGCATCAATTCTTGCAGAGGGTCGCATAGACTATTTCATTGGGCCATTCAAACTATTTGGTGGGGTCTCACACTTTCAGGTTCGGGGCCAAACCCTTTTTGGGTTTTTGGAGAGGAGAATAAGGGAGGGTTTTCAAGTTGATCTGTAATCTTTTTAGGCTAATCATCATCATTATACTAGCCAACCAACAAAAAATTATTTTATCCACTTGGTCATCTACATCACTATTCAGATTCATACACCACCTAGATTAGAGACATTTATCAAGTTTTTCCCCTACTTTCTTAGCAAGCCCCAGTTCCACTATTTCTTCCTGCTAATGTACTCTTTCCGAAAAATTAATAAAATGGCTTAGTGATTTGTTGGTGTATATTTATGTCTAATTTTTTGTTGTGTTTATTTTTTCATTATTTGTCGTTTCAAGTTCATCTCTATTTATTTATTGTATTTTTCCAAAAATGAATATTTCAGTGGTATTATAGCATGTTCTTGGTTGGTTATGGGGGCAGGAACAGGTGATGCCACCTCTCTTCATTGGTGTGGTATTTCATATGGGTAAGGGTTGAGGCAGAATAGGTTAAGGCATAGGATGGAATAGTGACCTTTTTTTTACATTGAGGAATATTGCATAAGAGAGCGTGATAATTGGGACAAAGAAACCATGGGAAATGTGGAGGAACTTGAACAAAGGGGAAAGGAGCCAACATTGGCTAAGCTAGCAAGAAAACAGAATATCATGGTGGACATATTGGCATAGTTGGCTAGTGTTCATGCAGAAAATTAGGGGAAGTAGGATAGTAATGGGGAAGGCATATACTAAACTGGTGAGGGGAGCCACATGCATGCACGCACAAATCCTCAAAACACCCCACATATAACTGGCCATTCTAGGTGACCCACTATGCCCCAATTTATAGATGGGCCTTGAGGAGAGTGATGTAGTTGCAGTCTTGATGAGATCATTCACAACGGGAATTGAGTATGATTCACTGGACCCGAGTGTTAAAGTAGCCCTATCTTTTTGTGATTTTGTTTCACTTAAAGGAAAAATATAAACCTGGGTCTGGGGCACCATATAAAGGAGGATAGCATAATCAGGATTTGTAGAGGATAGTGGGAAATTTAACACTTCCCAACTTTGATGGATCAACTAAGAATTATGCAAAAGCATGGGTGCATAAGTTGGATACTTACCTCCAACTAAACCTGATGAGAGAGGTGGATGATATTAATTATGTCACTTAACATCTATATGGAGACACACAAGATTGGTGGTACCATGGGTTGATCACCCTGAGGCATGCTCCAATTACTTCCTACACAAAGTTCACAAAGAGGCTCATAGAGAGGTTTGCTTGGAAGGACCCAGATTTACATTTAAGAGAGTTGGCATAGATAAGACAAACCAATGGTTTAGTGGTGTACATTTCAGAGTTTTAGAGGTTGGTCATGATGGTTTTAGACATCTCAGATGCGAGATTGATCATTTTATTCATTGATGGACTAAAAAATCTATTGCATGGATGGGTGAGGGCATACAATCCCACCACATTGCAGGATGTGGTCACTAGGACTAGGGACATGTATTATGTAGTCCTTAAGGATAAATTACCTCCCACGCCTACCTTTCCTTAGAAGGGTAAGGACACCATATCTCCTCAAAGGGAGTGGAAAGGATGGGTACCTCTTGGATCTTATCGCCCAAGATTTGGATCAAATATTTTATCGATATACCTCCTTTGACTTAACCAGAGTTTCTTGTTTAGCTGATCTCTTTTAATTTCCATGCATAAAATGAAATTTGCAGCACTGAGACCCTTCATGTAAAATTTAGAAGAAAAATGAGTTTTCACTTCCTAGATGATATCCCTGTCATTTCCAATCAGCAACATTGCCATCCACATGCAAAACGAAATAAATAACATGATCAACAAATAATTTGAAATACACAAATGATCCAATTTACTCCTTTCAAACCAAGTCCCAATATATAAGTATATAAAAAAATTATACCACATCCTTGGCGATTGCTTTAGCCCATAAAGGGACTTTTCCAGCCTGCATACCAACTCTTTCTTTCCTTTCATAGAAAATACTTTTGGTTGCTTCAAGCAGATTTCTTCCTTCTAAATCCCCATGTAGGAATTTTGACTTCACATCCAATTGTTATACTTCAAAATAAAAAGTAGTAGCAATAAATGAAAGAAATATAATAGAAATTAACTTGCAAGGGGGAGAGAAAATGTCACCAAATTCAATTCACTCTACCTGGGAATAACCCTTTTCTACTAACTAAGATTTGTTTTTCTCCACTCAGCATTTTGCATTTAGTTTCTTCTTGAAACCCATTTTTTGCCAATGGTCTTTCTTCCAGTGGAAACTCCACTAAATCCCAAACCTCATTCTTATCCAAGGCTACCATTTCTTCAATCATGCCATTTTTCCAAATTTTTCCATCTCTACATCCAATGCCTTTGTAACTGTTATAGGATCATCATCAGTAATAAACAAAGAAAAATTTGAATGGAAATTAGGTGGAATATATCTTTCTAACTACCTTTTTTCCTAAATCAATCTCCTCAGAGTCAGAGTTTATAGTTCTTCTTCAACTTATTCTTGTTCTTCTGTAGATTCCAATTCATCATCCTTTGATTCAAACTCTATATTTTCAAGTTCCTTCTCCCTTGGTAGGACTTCTTATTTGACAACATTTTCACTTCTTTAAACTCTATATCTTGACTATACACTACCTTCTTAGTCATTCGAGCTCCAAATCTTATAACCATTTAGACCATAGTTATATCCATTAAAGATACACTTTTCATCTTTTTTATCCAACTTATTCATGTTCTCCTTTGGAATATGTACATAAGCATCATAACCAAATACACTAAGATATTTAAAAGAAGGTTTCTTACTAGTCCATATCTCAAGTGGAGTTGTCATCTAACGCTAATGAGGGTGATCTATTTAGCAGATACATGCAGTGTCCATTGCCTTTGCCCAAAATTCATATCCTAACCCAACACTACTAAGCATGATCCTTTCTTTCTCCATAAAGGTCTTGTTCATACCATCTACAACTCCATTTTTAGGATGTGTGTATGGAGTATTCTTCTGCTTTTCTATACCACACTTCATACAAACTTATTTGAATTCATTCTTAGAAAATTCTCCAGCATTTTATGTCCTTAGCACCTTAATTTTCTTCTCTGTCTAATTTTTCATAAGAGCCTTAAATTATTTAAATTTATCAAAGACTTCAAATTTCTTCCTAAGGAAATAAATCCATGTATTCCTTGATAATTCATTTATAAGTGAGACACATTATACAGATTAACCTAGTGATCCAAGTGGATATTGGTGGCCACCCGCCTATTCCACTTGGACCCCCACCATTTTTCTTTCAATTTTTCAGTTTCCTTAATTGTAGCATAGTTTACTATTTTCGCAGTTTTTCGGGTCCTGAATTTCTGGAGCTATTTTGAGGCCCTAAATGATGATTTTTGGAAAAACCACCTTCTTGAAAACGTATTTGGCAGATACGATTTCTCAACTCCGTATTCGTTGTCAGCAATTGTATTCCTCAAATAGATCTTTCTAATGAGGTAACGTGTGCATCAAAGGAGATCATATGCCAAAGTTACAACCCTGGGAAGTTGATGTACCAACTTACCCCAACGGGGCCCATTGTTTGGTGTTTCATCTCCTAGGGTTATGTTTTTTTATGTATAGGGTTTTCCATTGTTTCTAAATAATAAATAGGCCTTCAAGCCTCATTGTAACATAGTTCAGAGGCATGTAGCCGCTACATCTCTTCTCAAAGATAAGCTACCATCACCCGAGCTAGTTTATTTCCATTTTGTATGTAAGCATATTTCAGCTCTTTGATATTAATGAAATGAAGTTTTATTTCCCTTGCATCTCTATATGTATGGTTATATCTGTAATTTTTTGTGTTCCTGTTTAAATTCAGATCAGTGGAATCAGAGTGGTCTGCTCTTTCTTGATTCTTCTTTTCATGTCCCCAACGCAGTCATTGTATAAAGAGTTAGGGATCGATCTGGTTGAACCTTTGTAAGATCAGCCTCACAAACCTTAACGGATGCCCATGTGGTAAGAAAAGAAAGACAAGTGAGTAGGAGATCCTATCAAGATATTGCTCGAGGAAGCCCTCGAGAAACAAAGGAACGCAATGATGGATAACCTTGCCCAGATCCTTCAACAGTTGTCCACCAGTGGTGCATCCACATCCAGCATCCACTCTGGAGGTGCCACTCCTTTTAAGGTACAAGTAAAGTTTGGCATTCCCACATTTGAAGGCCAAATAGATGCAAATGCCATAGATCAATAGTTAAATATGCTAGAAGGATATTTTATTTGTTCATGATTTTTCCAGCCAGGAGAAGATTACTTTCACTCTTCTCAATGTCGCCCCCCACGTCAAGGACTGGTGGGAAACCTACTATGAGAAAAAGGATGAAAGTAAGCCCTCATTACTTTCAGTCGCACCCACTTGGAATTTGTTATGGGACGCCATTAAGGAGTAGTACTACCCTATCGGGAGCTATGAGGATAAATACATAAAATGGACCACGCTGTGGCACTGAAGTTGCCAAGACATGTTAGAGTTTACCAATGTTTTTCATACCCTTCACACGAAGTTTGGTATCAAGGATTCTGAGAAACATTTGGTACTCAAATATCGCAACTACCTACATAGGTACATCCAGGATGATATGGATTTCCTAGACATCTCCTTGCTCGGCACGGCATGTCGGTATGCAGTCAAGATCGAGCAAAAGCTTAAACATAAAAGGCGAGACTTTGGATCTGTGGATCTGAAGCAAGGGAAAGGTGCCCCCAAACCGTAGAACAAAGGACAAAGCAAAGGCAAGGCTGCCTAGGACCCACCAAAGCCGCAAGAAAATAACAACACCGCGAAGCCAAAAAATGACATGGAAAAGTGGTGTGAGTTCCATAAGAGCTTCACTCACAACAAAAGTCAATGTCAGGCCAAGAAATCACTGGTGGCCAAACTAAAGGCTTCTAAATCATATGTATGTTTTGAATCTGAGTCAGAACCTGATAAGGGGAATGACCAAGACAAGAATATTGTCGATGTGGATCCCAATGCCATTATTTCCACCATAAAGATCTAGAAGGAGGAACCCGAATATCTGGAGGAGGAGGAGTACCTCTTTCACTCCTAGATATGGGTAAAGGGTTCCTCGCTACAATTTATTGTCAATAGTAGGAGCCAAAAGAACCTCATTTTAGCAGAGGTCATGAAGCGGCTAGGCTTATTGACCACAGCACACCCACAACTATACACCATCGGGTAGCTTCACCAAGGACGGGATCTTCGCGTCAGCCAATAGTTTCGCCTTACATACAACATCAAGAGCTTCATGAATGAGGTATTATGTGATGTTTCTCCTCTTGATGTTTGTGATATATTATTAGGCCAACCATACTTGTGGAAGTGACATGTTATGTATGAGTCAAGGCTTTGTGTTGTTATTGTTACCCTGGGAAATAGGTTGTAGAGGATACCAGAGGTAGCACCCCTACCACCATCTCTTTAGTCATTGCAAAACAATGTAGTAAGCTCTTTTCCAAAAACAATAATTATTTTCCTAATTATACACCCTCAGGGAAAGAAGAAGACAGTGGTCACGACCTCTAGACAGGGCCCCTCTGCACGACAACAATAGATGGACAAGGTCGTGGAGGAGTACGAGGACATCTTCACCTCCCCCGTAGGGGTGCCTTTGCACTGTTGGGTCAAGCACTCCATCGATCTGACCCCAGGTGCATTGTTGCCCAATGGACCAATCTATCAGTGCTTTGTTATGGAGAACTACAAAATCAAAAGGTAGATTCAAGAGTTGTTCTAGAAAGGTCACATACGGCCGATTTCATCACCCTATTGGAGCTCGATCATGTTGGTATAGAAGAAGGATGGGACTTGAAGACTCTGCATTGACTATTGGGCATTGAACAAGATCATTGTTCAGAATAGGTACCTGATCCCATGGATTGATGACCTTTTGGACCAACTCAAGGGGAAACATATTTCAACAAGATCGACTTGAAGTCTAGATATAACTAGGTACTAATTGAACCCTCTGATGTGTGGAAGACTGCCTTCAAATCCAAGGAGGACCTTTTCGAATGGCTGGTTATGCCTTTTGGGTTGATGAATGCTCCTGTAACCTTCATGGAGCTAATGGATGACATCTTGCGGCCATTCACAAACTCATTTGTAGTGGTATACTTGGATGACATATTGGTCTTCAACTAGATTTGGCAAGAGCACCTCCACCACATCCGATAAGTTCTCCAAACACTACAGCAACACACGTTGTGTGCCAATTTGGAGAAATGCACTTTTGGCATGACCCAGGTTCAGTATCTGGGATACATTATTGATGAACAGGGGGGTGCATGGGGATCCATCCAATATCCAACTCATTCAGGATTGCCCAGCCCCAACTAGTCTGACAAAGCTCCGCAGCTTTTAGGGTCTTGCCAATTTCTACCGCAGGTTCGTGTTGGGGTTCTCTCATATCACTTGGCCCTTAAGTCAAGTCACTAAGGAAGGAGCGAAAGAAAACTTCTTTTGGTCTGAATATCAACAGAAGGTGTTCATAGAGTTGAAACATTGCCTCTACTCTGCATCGATTTGAGATTGAGACAAATGCCTTTGACTATGCCATTGGGGCAGTCCTTACTCAACAGGGGCATCCAGTGGCATATCATAGTGAGACACTTTCAGACACAATCCGAAAGTATCCCACTTATGACAAAGAGATGTATTCCATTATGCAGGCCTTCTGACAATGGAAGCATTACATTTTGGGGAAGGAAACAGTCATCCACACAAGCCACCGACCCCTGCAATTCATACAGATGCAAGGGAAGTTGCAGAATTATCACCATCAGAAGTGGTCCACATACATGCAACAATTCCATTTGAATATCAATTACAAGAAGGGCATCACCAATAATGTTACAAACTTCCTCAACTGACCCCCGATCATGGCATTAACCATCGTGCTCAACTCTTGTGGGCACGAGACTTCTGATTGGCCACTTCTCTACAAAAGTGACCCATAATTCGGGAACACATACCAGATGCTCTTAGAGGGTTGAGAAGTGCCATATTTTCACCTCCGAGATGCACTATTATGCCACGTGGGACACCTTTGTGTTCCTTCAAGCCAGTGTACCAAGATGATTTGGGAAGCACACTACAGTCGGGTCATTGGGCATTTCGGGGTCAAGAAAATAGTGGTAGTACTGCAAAAGTAAAAATTGGTTGAATCTTTGACAGGATGTCAGAAAGTACATCAGATCTTGCACTGCCTGCATCATTTCCAAACTAGCGATCAAGAAGCAAGGCCTCTATACTCAACTACCTACCCCTAGTCGACCTTGGGAATCCATCTCCATGGATTATATGTCGAGCCTTACTTCTACTAATCATGGCAACGATTGTGATTTTGTGGTCGTTGACAGATTTTTGAAGATGGCCATTATGGTAGCCTACAAGAAGAATATCACACCAGAAGCCACTGCTAAAATATTATTTGAAAGAGTGTGGGTACACTTAGGGATCCCACATTCTATCATATCAGATCATGATAGCATGGTCTTCAGTACATTTTGGTCTAGTATTTGGTTGATGATAGACACCAAGCTCACTAAGTCCACAGCTTTCCATCCCCAAACTGACGGCCAAACGGAGGTTGTCAACCTGATGATCGTACACATTATGCGCATGTACAACTCAAAGCATCCACACACATGGGATGAGAGCCTCCCTTATGTCCAGCATTGGTATAGCTAGGCCCTCAAAAGCTCAAATGGCCACAGCCATTTTCATGTGGGCTTGGGATTCCAGCCACTATGTCCCATTGATGTGACCATACCATTTGCACTTACTCAGGTAGATTTAGCTCATGTCTAATCCAAAGTCAACAAGGCAAAAAGCTTCATTGAGCACATTTAGCACATCTACCAACAGGTCCATAACATATTGGATAGAGACAATGTTAAGTACAAGTAGTGGCATGATCAACATTGCGTGCCACACAAGTTCCAAGTGGGTGACAAAGTTTGGCTACATTTACAGAAGGAGTACCTCGTTAGGCCCCACTGCAGGCTTTACCTACTTTGATATGGGCCATACACCATCACCAAGGTAGTAGGGGACAATTCCTTCGAGCTCATTATTCTACCATTCCTTGGTCTGCACCTAGTATTCAATGTGAACCGCCTCTGACCCTACTTTCCACCATTGTTGGACACATCCGACATTGCAGAACAACTCACACCAACAGAGTTAAGCACAAACTGCAAGGAATAAGCCACAACTAATTGGATCATGGAAACATAGATCAAGAACACCTCACAGTAAAGGATCCAACTATATCGAGTTGTCAAAGTAGGCCAACTCCTTCACCAGGGGAAGTGGCTCACCAGGGACCAAGTTCAGCAGAAGTTTCCACATCTCATGGAGGAACTCAATGCAATGGGTACCATTGCTTCCTAAGGGGGGAGGAATGATCCAGGTGGATATTAGTGGCCACCTGCCCATTACACTTGGACCCCCGCCATTGTTTTTTTTAATTTTTTAGTTTCCTTAATTATAGCACAGTTTACTATTTTTGGCAGTTTTTCCGGTCCAAAACTTCTGGATCCGTTTTGAGGCCGTAAACGATGTTTTTGGGGAAAACCAACTTCTTCAAAACTCATATTTGGGAAATAAAATTTTCAACTTAGTATTTTCTATCAGGAATTTTATTCCTCGAATAGATCTTTCTGACGAGGTATCGTGTGCGTCAAACAGAGATCATATGCCATAGTTACAAACCCGAGAAGTTGATGTACCAACTTACCTCAATGGGGCCCATAGTTTGGTGTTTCATCTCCTAGGGTTAGATTTTTGGATGTTGATGGTTTTATATTGTCTCTCAATAATAAATAGACCTTCAAGCCTCATTGTAACACAGTTCAGAGGCATGTAGCTGCCACATCTCTTCTCAGAGATAAGCTACCATTGCCCAAGCTAGTTTATTTCCATTTTGTATGTAAGCATATTCTGGCTCTTTGATATTAATGAAATGAAGTTTTATTTCCGCTACATCTCTATGTGTATGGTTATATCTATAATTTGTTGCGTTCCTGTTTAAATTCAGATCACCTAGTGATGGAATCAACACAAGTCCAAACATATCACTGTGCACTAACTCTAATATTCCCTTTGACCTCATAGAATCACATAAGGAGAATCTTACCTGATTCTACTTTTGATATAAACAATGCTCACAAAAATCAAAATTCAAAAATGAATTATGCATATCTTTACATACCATTATCATGTAGTACTTGAAGGCCATTCTCTCCAATCTGTCCCAGTCTTTGATGTCGCAACATAGTCTTTTCTCTAGAGGACATGTAGGAGTTTTCCTTCTTCTACTCCTCTCTCGGAAACAACAAATATATTGCACCCATCACTAATAGTGCTTCCCAATAGCTTGTATAGAGTTTGAATTCAAATCCCTTCAACAATACCACTACTCCTCAAATCATTTTGCAATTATCCTTTTTAAACACTATTTTTACACATGTATCACTCATCTTTTATTAATGTCAAATTTTTGGCGAATTTTGGGATGTGCAGAACACTAGGGATTGTTCTAATCCTTCCATCCATGAGATTTAACTTTAATTTTATTCTTCTTGTGATTCAAGATGTCGATTCATCTCCTAAGGAAACATCACCATCACCATATCTTTCACACTCACAAAACCACTCCCTATGAGGAGCCATATGAAAGAATGTGCCTGAGTTGACCAGTCATGCTTCATTATCTACATGTGTATTTGAAGAAGCCAAGTACACATCCACTCCATCTTCGAAATTTTTTTCTTTTGTAGAAGGAACTGCTTCAGATCTCTTTCTTTTTTCAACAATTTTGGATCTACAACTTTACTTAAAATGCCCTTCTTTTCCATATCTCCAACATACCTTTATGAACTTTCTGGGAGACTTATATCTTCCTCTAGATTTAGATCTCCCACTTGAGGAAATTTTTTTATTTCTTATATGGGAGCTTCCTCTTACAGGAAAGGCATCTCCATTCTCTCTTTCCATGTTATTATATTTCATCTCCTCTTGTAAGAAAAATGAGGCTATTTCATCAAAGCTTAAAGTAGTTGTATTATTGTGTATGGAAACAACCAAACTATCCCTTATCCTCATCTAAAATATTAATATCAACATATACTAGTTGATTACCACAGTATTGGAAGCATTCAAATACTTTGTCACCGAGTCTCCATCCTTCATAGTCAAGTTATATAACTTTTTCCATAGGAACAATTTTTTTCACTAAGGAATTAGACTGATACAAAGCCCCTAACTTGTTCCACAAATCCTTTGTTGTATCTTCTCTTGAAAAAACAATAATGTTGAATCTTAGAGACATAATTGTCGCTTGTGTTAGTTTCCTTCCAATCCAATTTGTCCCATATTCTATTGACATCTCGTCGGTGTAGAATTGGGATCCACAACAATCCATTGATTTTGCCAACAAATCTTTCATTTTGAGCTTCCATAGCTCAAAAAATTTCCCATTGAATTTCTCAATCTCTATCTTTGAAATGATCGATATTTATTTTTACCACAAGAATCACTTCCACAAATGTTCAACTGTAACTAGGTCTACCACAGGGTCGAGCCAAATTCCTTAGCAAAAAAGGTGTCCCCTTCAAACCAAAACTAATTTATTACTAAATGTATGTTTTAACCCTTCAAACACACACATTAACATAATTTTTGTATCATTGAAACCCAATTTAGGAAACCCAACAAGATTTGTTTCAATATATAATCATTTGTACATTATTACAATACAATATATATCCTATGGCATCCATAAACCTCCAATACATTTACCATGAATTAGAGTACAACCATAGTTCATTCACTAAAACTACAAAGTTGTGGGCAAAACTACCATGCACCACAAAACCAATTCTAACAAAAATCATGTGTTGATAATTACCAAAAATGGAATATGACATGTCCCCAACACTTATGGCCAAATCCATTAAGGAGGAGATGAAATTATGCTACCGTATCCTTTACAAACTAGAAGGAAAATTTGTGTTTGTACTTCCATGTCATAGGCCTTCCATAAAATGCAGAAATATTCCCACAAGATTACACCTTCAAAAATAGATGTATAGTAAAACTAGAAGTATCAGTCACCCATAGGAAATACCTCCATGATTTTGGTTTGGGATGAATCCTAGGCAAAACACCAAGTCATAACTTTGTTTAAATTTACAATACCAAGTAGCTAGGTAATTTTTGTAACATAATGAGAGAGGAGTGGACTTGATTTTGGTTTGGCATGAATCCTTGACAAAACACCAGGTCATAACTTTGTTGAAATTTGAAAATACCGAGTAACCAAATAATTTTTGTAACATAATAAGAGAGGAGTTTGTTGGCATTATAATGTATGTGTTGTACTTGATGGCAACCCACTTGTAGCAGAACAACTCACATGTATTTGGTAACTAGATGAATATACAGAAGATATATCAGATGTGACAGAGTGTGGATGAAAGATCACAGTATAACAGGTAAACAACAAATAATTATAGATCAGTTTTCAAAGAAAGAAGAAAGAGAGGTATACGCAGGTTCACCTTTGACCAAGCCGCGTATACACGCAAGTTCATGTCGAGCTGTAAAAAGGGTATTTTTCACCTCTATTTACCCCACATTAACTTATCAATCCAGGAACGATTTGTTATCTCAAAGAGTGTACTCAGTTTGAGGTTGTCATTTGTCAGAGTAATGCTAGTAGTATAGTGCTCAAAATACAAGAGTAAATGAATGCTCAAAACGAGATCTAATTACAGCAAAGCACTTTAAGACCTAAATCATGCATTTAGAAAACTAAAGCAAATTATCAGTCAAGGGTCCAGTAGCAGTAACTCATCCCTCTATAAACTAATGTAGCTAAAGATAATTAAGGAACAGATCATCAACCTGGGAACTAAACAACAAATTTCAATACTCACTACAGTCTCAGATCATTCTGCACACCAAAGCAATGATAACGCAAATAACAGGAGATGGAACAGCAACTAGGAAATGGAACAACGACTAGGAAATGGAACAGCAACTAGTTCTTATAAACAACAAAACCTTAGTCTAAGGAAATAAAGGCAGCAATTGTATCCTACAGGAATCAGATAGAAATATTTACTCTAAGAATAAATCAGACAGAAAATGGAAATAGAACGACAACCGATTAGCAATGAAATATAGAACAGCACTTAGAGCCAAATGTAAATGTCCAATGAACCAAGATAAATAACACACACGGCACGCCTTAATATTGAGAAAAATAGCAATCTAACTTTGATACCACAAATATCAATCTCAGTTATAAGGAATAACGATCGTAATTTGTAATGGAACAGCAATGTCAGTTGAACAACAATTGCGATTAAGTGTAAACCATAGATGAATATAGTAATACCAACTTATGAATGTTACAACACGGTTACTCTGTAATTGAACAGCAGTAGCATTCTATAAGGACTAGCAATGTTATATCAATAATTAAAGGAACAACAATGCGTTACAAATTCAGAATGAATAATATGGCATTCCTATCACAAAGAACGATATTACTCAGTCGAACATAAATCAAGTATAACAGAACCGTGATGTAAAATAACAAGACACATCAGATTACTTAACAAAGCTGATAATGAAAACCACACACAAATTTAAAGATAATGGTACAGGAGCAAGTGTTCCACCAGGGCCGGACCCTTAGCCTCCAGGGACACACCGCTTGAGATTATTCCAGGATCAAAGATGGAACAACAACCAGATTTATATTAAAGCATCAAAGTAAATTTACAGTGGATCACTTATCAACGAGAGTCGATGATCAAAGTTTCAAATACAAAGAGAAATTACATAAGAATAACAACAGATCAATCCCCAGGCTAGCAGTGCTTCCCCTTTTTATAACAGCCGAGCAGAGATATCAATGATGCAAAAATAGTTAATATAGTGATCCCTCAGGATCAAAGGATCTTGAGGGATTCACCAAACTGTTAATTCCCAGTTATCCATTTGTTCTCTTGCACCGATTCGATATCTCTTTTTCCTTTCCTTGGCTGATACGCTTTAATTTGGATCGCCTTGTTTACATGTGGTTCCCTGCCAAACGGACAGTAGTTAACTTTGCCCTGTCTTTTTCTTTGGGACGGAAAACTTTCCTTTTTCCATTTTTCTGCACGAGAAATGGCAAGTATTAGTAGTTTTGTGTTGCATATAAATCCCATATATTTTGTCCTAATTTCTTATTATCTACCTAGTTCATGATGCAAATAGGTTATGAGTTTTAAAGAAAAAATTACAAAATAATCAATAAAAACATACCTTCTTCAGTACTCCACACACCCCCCTGCTTACCCCTTTTCATGCCCTCATGAAAACATTGTATTTGACATGTAAGGTGGTGAGAGAGTAGGCCAGCGATGGGATCTCATGTGGTGGTCTACAGCCATGATGCCTAACTAGGTGTTCAGAAAGATGGCCCGTCTGACCCTCAGGCATCTCATATTGGGCTTGGTATCCAAGTGCAGGGTGCCAAATAATCGGACTCTAGAACCTATATCCTAACCAAGATGGCCCTGCCCTGAAGATAAATTCGCCATAGAGGTTTAAGCAATTAGCGGCTAACTTAAAGTTCTCATAATTAAATGGTTCCCTGAGTTGGATATTTGGATCAGAAACCTGATATCGGAATTTAGCAGCGTCAATGGCAAGGTCTTTGATGGTAAAGAAGTATTTTATCCCTTGCCAATTGATTGTTGTATGAATGGGCCCTAATTCTTCAATCACGCCTAGAGTCCTCATGAGGTTCCTATATTTCCTCCATAACTGCACTGGATTTCTAGGCTCGGCTCTTACCCACAAATCTAATTCGTTTCTTGTCTTTGGAAGGCATTATAGGCTTTAAGTCATTTGATCTCATTAACCCTAAATGAAATAAATGCTTGCAGTTGGATATCCCCAACGAAAGGGTCGGGGTTCTGCTCTGTCTCTTGATCTAACACAAGGTTATGTAGATAGAATTCATGCAATAATATTTGAACCTTTACTCCATAGTGCTTACAACAATTTATAAAATCATCAATAGTATTAATTTGTATAGGGGCTCCTGCTTTGACAGCCTTAATTTCCAATTGCAAATATTGTTCCATTAAAAATAAGGCATAATTCTTAGCAGGGGCTCTACATGCTAGGACGTCAGTGTACAAAGAGCATAAGGTATCCATCTGCTTGATAACTACATCTAACCTATGCGTTACCTTTGCGACTTTTTCTTCTTCCTTTCGCCATCCTTCATAAGCCTAGATTTCGGATAAATTGACATTCCTTACCTGTTGTTGTAATTCTTCATACTTTTCTCGAGAAACCATTTGTTCTGTAAGTTTTTCTACTACTTTTTGAGCTTACATCAAACCTTCTCATAGGGTTGCTGTCCTCATATCATTGTCCCACATGGTATTGGTAAGTGGAAGGTTCACTTGAATATACTTATTGCATCATCTCGTATTTATGGCTCACATTTCTTCAGAGGGATGTGCCTCCATCTGAACTTCTTTGTCATAGGCCGATATATCATCTATCTGCACTTCAACATGGGCAACAATTGAATGTTGTTCCTTTTGGTTTTGAACGGCAGGCTGGACTTGAGTCCTTCTACCCTTTTTCTTGAGGGGTCTTGCTGGAGTGGTTGCATGTCTTACCCCCGAAGTCGTTTTTGCTCTCTTTCTCATTTTCAAAACCCTAATTTGTTGTCGAAGTCGAGCTATCTCATTCAGTAATCTTTTCTGTTCTTTTCATAATCTTTTAATTTCTTCTATTTCCTTAGAAGGAACAGTTGTCTGCTTACTCGGGCCTGGACTGTCATCGTGGCCAATTCCTTGGTTTTCTTCCTGGTGTATTCCTTTGTTGTTCTGTTCGAGTTGCTCAGGAATAAAAACCTTAGCTGGTTCTGTTATTTCCTGGGTGACTTCTTTTTCCACCCCTTCTTCTCCATGAAATTCTTCTGGTGCAATCTGGATGGGAACAGATTGTTCCTCTTACGTATCTTCATCACTTTTCTCTCCTATCATACTTTCATCATGAACGGAATGATTCTCTTCTTTTCCTTCCTCGTTGCGCAATTCTTTGGGTGCATTTTTGTCCTAAGCAAAATGCTCTTTTGGTTCTTCTTCAATATGGAGGCCTAGCGGGCTGAGAGGTTGGGCATATTCACCCATATTGGCTAGAATTTGGGCCAATTCGTCCTCTTGCAATGGATTTTGCAATGGGTTTTCTTCGCGTTTCTCTGTCTCTTCCTCCACCTGCCCAGGCTACTCAGTCTCTTCCTCTGTTTCTCCTTCCTTATTTTCTCCCATTTCTCTCTCATTCTCTTCTCCCTCCAAATGCGAGGGTTGCTTGTCCCCTGAATCATCTATCTCCACTAGTTGGTTGGTATTCCTTTGGGGATTTTCCAACCTCCCTCTAATCCATGCCAATCTAACTGATTTCCTCCATTTCATTAGTCTATTCAATGTACTGGCAGCATGCTTATGTTTTGGGGCTGCCAGAGTCAGTCCCCCATCTATCGTAGCAATTAGCTCTTCCCAGCTACTCTGTTGCTGAGCAAGACTATGGCTAACTATTCTTCGTGTTGTGATTTTTTCATGCTTCGGGCAACATCATGAAGTAATGAATTTAAAAATGCAGGTAAGTTCACAAAGCATTTATGTTTTAATACAGCTAAAAGTTTGAGGTGTCGTGGTCTTACCACATCTTTCCTGCCTTCACAGGTGATGTAGCTCTGGATGATCTTCACCAATTCTACCCACGGCTCTCCTAATGCTGCTGGTAGAACTCCCTTTCCTCTAACTATCAGGTTCTGGCCTTCGTCTTGGAAGAATTTTATGATCTTTCACAGTCTCTCCTTCTTTAGAGTCCACACAGGTCTAGTGGCTAGCAGTCCTGAGACCTCTGCAATTATGTCATCGGTGACTGCTATGTGTCTCCCCCTTACTGTACAATGATATTCTTGCAAGTTCTGCAAGAATTCTATTGCTACGGTCTTGTTGGATTCCTGTAAACGATTAAGATAAACTAACCATCCTGCCCTTGCCAGGATTTCCAATGCAGCATCAAAAATTGTCAATACCTGTGGTTCTCTCTGAATTGATCTTCCTCCCATGCTTTAGCTTATTGTAAAAATGCAGAGACAGTAATGGAATAGCAGGCTATTCAAACTATTAGAAACACAAAGAAAATAATGAAACAGCAAGGCTCGTTTAAATCCTGAGTCACTTACTAATTGTTGCAGAGTATAATACGGAAATAACTTAAGAACAGCAAGCCATGCAAATTGAAAAAATGATATACCGTTAAGCCTTGCTATTCCCAAGTAAAAGATTTCTAAATAATAGTCTGACACGTATACCAGCAAATTATGAGGTCACCTGCCTCCCCCCTGCAATGTGATAGGTCATCCTCAGCCATCAAATGAGGGAGCGGTGTGCCAAACTGCCATGGTATAGAGTCATAAAGGAACTGTGTATGCCAAAATGCCATGTTTGCAAAGGAGCGGGTTACCGAAATTGAGGTATAAAATAGGATCGCTTAACAAATAAGAGAATGTTGTGATATGATGCGAGGCTGGGAGGATAGGACAACTGAAGTGCACAAAAAGTCTAATGTGGTCAGTATCGACCTTTTCGTCATGATTTGTTATAATAGATTTTCATGTGTTTAATGGTTCAGGGAAGTGATATATGTAATCTCATTTAACGTATTAGAAAGGTATAAGACAAAGAAGGGTGTTGATCATTGCTATTGGTGTATAAGGAATGTGACTTCAATACCATTAACAGAGCTCTGCTGCCGACAGGTTTCCATAACCTTGAAAGAGTTGTTTATTTCACCCATGGAACCACGATCCTTTGTGTATGCTTAGGAAGTGTTGTGCAATGTCAAAATGGAGGTCATTATGCTGGCTTGGTAACCAGATAAACCATAATGTCATTCACTAAGAAGGAGTGAAAGGTGGACAGGCTGGCTCGTGATGAGACCTCCTGTTCCAAGGACTCTTTATTTTTTCTGATGTGCCTCTTGGATCATATCCCTGGTGTGGTGGCCATAGTGGGAATGCCACTTCACTTTCTTCCTTATGATCATGGTAGGCTAGCTCTTGATGAGACCCCCTATCCTGCATTTGACAACCCATATAAACAAGTCATATAAACATTTTTCTCTCTTTTTTTTCTTTTTTTTTATATAAGTATTTTCCTATTTATACACAAAGGGTGGTTCAGCACTCCTTAAGAGTAGGAATGGTGGAAGAATTATTAGCATCTCAATAGAAAAATATAGACCCTTTGTTCTTATTCCTTAATAATGATCAAAGAAGATTATGGGAATTTAAAAAGAACCACCATGATAAAGATAACCAATCATATCAGTATTAGTAGGATAATGACAGCAAAAATGATGAATAATTGTGTCCTTTCCTCTTTCCTCCTATCAATTCAAAGAAATTTCTTGTAAAAATAGTGATTTTATATAATTTGTTGATTTCAGTATGCTCTAGCTTTGTATCCATTGCATAAGTGTATAGTTGTGCTCCAAAAGACTCGAAATTATTATATAGTGAGAGGAACAGCAGTTGTCCTTTAATTGGAACAGAAAGGAGAACAAGCATAAGTAAAAGGAATACAATAATGTTGTCATTTCAAAAAGGAAGAACAAAAAAATACAAGTTTTTTTCCTTTGGAAAAGGAATAGCAGAAAACGCAAGTGTTGTTCCTTTGGAAAAGGAACAGCAGAAACAAAAAGTGTTGTTCCTTTGGAAAAGGAACAGCAGAAAAATGCAAGTGCTTTGGAAAAGGAACGACAGAAAATGCAAATGTCGTTCCTTTGGAAAAGGAACAGCAAAAACCGAAAGTGTTGTTCCTTTGGAAAAGGAACAGCAGAAAATGCAAATGCCATTCCTTTGGAAAAGGAACATCAAAAACCAAAAGTGTTATTCCTTTGGAAAAGGAACAGCAACAAAACGCAAGTGTCGTTCCTTTGGAGAAGGAACAACAAAAACCAAAAGTGTTGTTCCTTTGGAAAAGGAACAGCAGAAAATGCAAATGTTGTTCCTTTGGAAAAGGAACAGCAAAATGAAAGTGAAAAATGAACGGCTAAAACAAAAGGTGTTGTTCCTTCGAAAAAAGGAACAACAAAACGAAAGTGTTGTCCCTTTGGAAAAGGAACAATAGAAAAACAAAAGTGCACACAAATGTTGTTCCTTCATAAAAGGAACAACAAAAGTGACAGTGTTGTTCCTTCTGGAAAAGGAACAGCAGAAAAATGCAAGCACTGTTTTTTTTTTTTTTTAAATACGAACAGCAAAATGGTGAAGGTGTTGTTCCTTCTAAAAGGAACAGCAAAAACGATAGAATTGTTGATTCTTCGAAAAGGAACAGCAAAGTGCAAATAAAAAAATATGTGCAGAGAATAACTTATGCTAACAAAACAAAGGAATTATGTACAAAATGTAAAATTGGGTGAATCACTTAATGAATCACAGGTGAGGAAGATTTCTCTTCCTCCTCCAAAATTTTCATGTTGGAGTCTTCACGGAGTTGCTAGTAGAAGGACTCTCGAGTAAGTGGTTTGCGGTAAAGTCGAACTCGGTGGCCATTTACCTTGAAGGTATGTCCAGATCTATCAATGGTGATTAGAGTAAGGGTGCCATTATCATGTACCTTCTAGATTTCATATGGCCCCAGCCAACGAGTTTGAAGCTTCCCGGGAAAATCCTGAAACCTAGAATTGTATAAGAGCGCCCAATCTCCTTCATGGAAAACCTTATTTTTAATGAGAGTGTCATGCCATTTAGCTTGCTGCTGTTGGAATAATGTAGTGCTTTGAAGGGTAAAGAACTTGATTTCATCTAGCTCATTAATTTGTTGTAATCTATTAATATGTGCCTCAGTTAGATCTAAACTGACTTCTTGTGTTGTTCGCAGTGTTTGAATTTCGAATTCTATGGGAAAAATGGGTTCCTTTCCAAACACCAACTGGTATGGTGAATAGCTAGTAGTGCTTCTCCATGTTGTTCTGTAAGCCCATAAGGCTTCGAGTAATCTTGCAGCCCAATCGCGTCTATGTGACGCAATGGTTTTTGTTAAGATTGCTTCTATTATTTTATTGCTACTTTCTACTTAACCATTTGCCTATGGATGGTATGGAGTAGTAATTTTGTGCTGGATATGATAGTCTTTTAGTGTTGCAGAAATCTTGTTACCAGCAAACTGTGGTCCACAATCTGTAATTATATCTCTTGGAAGCCCATATCGCACAAATATATGGAACTAGAACTGTATGAGGAGTCCTCTGTAGCTCTCGGCAATGCCTCTGCTTCAACACATTTGGTGACATATTCTGTTGCTACCAAAATATATGTTTTCTGGTTCAATGATGGGTTAATTGGACCAACGAAATCGAGGACCCATCACTCGAATGGTTCAATAACTAATTGTGGATTCAGGGGCATTTCATTGGACTGACCAGGGCGTCTTGCTCTTTGGCAATTGTCACAAGCTTGAACGAACTTCTTTGCATCTTTGAAGACCCATGGGCTAATAATACCCTGTTTGCAGCACCTTATGTCCAGTTCTCTGATTGGCAAAATGTCCACCACATGGTCCGTCGTGACAAGCTTTCAAAATGTCAAAAATTTCATCCTCGCGGACACATCTCCTGATGTGCATATCTGCGCCTGTGTGGAATAGGTAGCCCCCAATCCAAGAAAATCAAGCACTTTGCTAGACAATCTGTTTTCATTCATTAGGGGTCAAATGTTTTGGTAATTTACCTACTGCTAAGTAATTTGCAACATCAGCATACCAAGGTGTTTTAACAGTGACAGCAAACAAATGTTCATCTGGAAATTGATCTTCAACTGCTGCTGCATCCACTGGTTTTGGCATTCGCGAGAGTAAGTCAGCTACAGGATTTTCTTTTCGAGGTTAGTCCTTGATTGTAATATTGAATTCCTACAGTAAAATCAGCCATCTAGTTATTCTACCATTTGTGATTGGTTTATTTTCTAAATATTTTATGGCAGAGTGATCTATATACAAGATAACAGGATATCCAGTAATGTAATGCCTGAACTTATTGACAGCATGTATTACAACTAGAAATTCCTTTTCAGTAACAATAAAATTCAATTGAGCAGGAGATAAGTTCTTGCTAATATAATAAATTGCATATGGTTTTTTATCTTCTTCCTGCCCAAGCACTGCTCCAATAGTTGTATATGAAGCATCTAATGAAATTTGAAATGGCAGGTCCAAATTTGGACCTCAAAGGACTGGGTTTGTTGACACAAGCTTCTTCAGATCCTAGAGAGCACGGTCGCATTTTTCTGTCCAAAGAAAATCAACATTATTTGTCAGTGCATATAGAGGTGCAGCAATATGCGAAAAATGTTCTATAAATCTTCTATAATAACCAGAAAATCCAAGAAAAATGCGTACCTTTGTTTGAGTGGTAGGAGTGGGAATCAGCAAAATTATTTGAATTTTAGCTAGGTCTACCTATATGTCAGCTGCTGAGATATAATGGCCTAGAATAAGTCCTTCAGTCATCATCATATAGCATTTTTCATGGCTCAAGCAAAGCTTGGTGGCAATGCAGCGTTGTAGGACTTTTTCCAGTGTGTCCAATGGTGGGTCAAAATCGTCTCCGTATGGTGTAAAATCATCCATGTATACTTCGAGCCCTTCATTTATTAAATATGAAAATATGTTGAGGATAGCCCTTTGAAATGTGGCAGGAGAATTACATAAGCCAAAAGGTAGGACTCTGTAGGCAAATGTTCCCCAAGGACAAGTAAAAGTGGTTTTGTCTTGGTCTTTAGGGGCAATCTAAATCTGATTGTATCCACTAAAGTTGTCTAAGAAATAAAAGAATTTCTTTCCTGCCAAAGTGTCTAATACTTGGTCAATGAATAGAAGGGGAAAGTGGTCTTTTTGTGTTGCTTTATTTAGTTCTCTATAATCTACACAAATCCTCCACTTTCCATTCTTCTTTGGTACCACAACAAGTGGAGAGACCCATTTACTATCGGAGCTAGGGTAGATGAAGTTCACATCTAAAAGTTTTTGAAGTTCAACTTTTATAACGTCTTTTAGATAAGGATTAAGTCTCCTTTGTGGTTGGCGAACAGGTGTCGCGTCTTTTTCTATGTAAATGTGGTGTGTACATAATTGGGTATCAATTCCTTTCATATCAAGAGAGTCCCATGCAAATTCTTCTTTGTATTTCCTCAGTAGTTGGATGAGCTTCTCTTCTTGTTTGGAAGTCAGGTTGGCATTAATGTTTAAAGTCTTTCCTGGCTCAATTTCTACAATTTTGCTATTTGAGATAGAGGTAGTAGGTATTGTTTTATCGTGTGTATCTTTAAGAGGATCTTCTTCTAATTCATTATCAAATGTTGTTTCTATCATGTGACATTGTATGTGGGATCTGGGTTTAGCTTGGCTAATAAAATTGTTGATGGCATCATCTTATGTTTGGTCTTTGAAATCAAGGGCCTCTTCTATGGTTAATGGAGATCTAATATTTTCGGTGAGGTATGATATAGGATGCTTGTTAGTTTTTATTATTGTGACACTTGGCTACGCTGGAGGATATAAAGCTAGGTTCTTGATATTTCCCCCTTAGTTATGGTCATACTGCCTTGTTGGCAGCCAATATAAGCATCAGCAGTTGCAAGCCAAGGTCTGCCTAAAATCAATGGATGTCCATCAAGTCATTTTTTAGGATTTATTATCAGAAAATCGGTCGGATACTCCCAAGGGTCAATGGATACCATGACATCATGTAGTGTGATTTCTGGCCTAACCACATATTGGTCAGCCAGTTCTAGTAAAGTGGAGGTCGGTTCTACTGATGTGATGCCCTGTTTTTGGCAAGTGGTGGTTGTTAAGATATTAATTGTAGCTCCTAGATCAACTAAGGCATCTGAGAAGGTTTGTCCATAGATTTGTATGGTTACTGTCACGTGGAATTAGTTGATCTTGCGGACAAGACAGACCTTCCTAGAATCTAATTAAGACCTAATGACAAACAAACCAACCAGACACTATCTTTCTCTAAATGCGCTTTATAAATAATGGCAAACAAATGTGTTTAAGGCCTACCTCATGTCCAACGCAAGTTTGGAGATGCCTTCGCTCCTTTGATCCAAGTAAGTTCCTTCGTCGCAAACCTGCAAGCACAAACAAGGCAAACAATTAAATAGCACCTGAATATCCAATATTATAAAACATATTTAACATGAAAGTCAAGGAGTCCATGAAACAAATAGCATAAGATACTTGTTGAGAAAAATGAGCTTGATTGTATTAATTCAAAAGAAAAGAACCTTACAACCTTTGCCTTGACGCTGTACAAGCTCCTTCCAGGGTCCAACAAGAAGTCTCCTCTACTTTGACAAGCTTCACTCACTCCCTAATGGGGCCAAAAAGGTATGTGATCTCTCCTCTTAAGCTCAAATAGGAAGTCTTGATTTCACTAGCATTTACCCTCAAAAGTTCAGCTTCTAACCTCTCTGGCCACTGACCCAATGCCTCAATTTATAGTGCAATGGAGATCAGTTACCAGCTCCTCCTTCAAAGGGATAGAGTCCTCCTTCAAAGGGATAGCTCCTCTCAACAAGGGATTAGTTCCTCCTATGATGGGATGCATGAACCACTTGGAGCGAACAATCCACGTAACAAATGCTTCTAGAAAACTCTAGAATTAACCCAAGATGAGTTTTTTAAGATAAAGATTGCGCCTTTTGACTTTTACAGGGGTACTACCCTTCCCCTTTACATACAGAGTGTATAACTACGCAGATACCTTGAACAAAAGGTGCGGGCTTGCAGGCAAAAGTAAGAGAAAGTGCGAAACTAGAGTTACA
This sequence comes from Pinus taeda, assembly GCA_000404065.3. Taxonomy (NCBI): domain Eukaryota; kingdom Viridiplantae; phylum Streptophyta; class Pinopsida; order Pinales; family Pinaceae; genus Pinus; species Pinus taeda. The sequence goes on from APFE031666770.1 coordinate 152,530, forward strand.
TTTCTTTTTTGATGTCTTTCTCTCTTTTCCCAATCTTGTTTTGAAGAGCTGAGGTTTAAGACTTGCTTAGGAAGCTGGTATAGGTGATGATAGGCCTACACCGACTGCAAATAATCAGGGTGACAATATTTTTGTGTAACAGATTGCCCCCTAAAGTGTGGAGTCTGTAGTATATGAGGATTTTTCATTTATCATATAGGAAGAGTGAAGTGCTTTATCATTTCGACGATCATCTTGCGGAGAGCCCGTTTGGAACCTGTAAAAACATTCAATGAAAAATATATATATGAGATCATATCATCACTAAGGTTGGCATTCCCATACTTAGATAAAAACTGACTAAGAGACTGAAACTGACTAGAAGACTAACTACTGCTCTAATATAGGAATGATCTCGTAACACATCATAAGTATAGACATATGTGGACACAGTATGGATGCAGCCATCTGTTTATGAATAGTCCATAATATAATGAATACAAAATTCCTCGCAACCTGGATGGTGGAAACTAGATCCAGGGTCTTCATTTCTACGTCTCGAAACAATACGATTCTATCCATGCGATTGAATGTGTCGAAGTCGAACATCGTAGAAACCGCTTGATTACCAGTCAATGATGTAAACTGTTAACAAGCGTGAGAGAAACCACCAATAATGACAATGGATCTCAAAGTACTCAGCACAATCCATGAAATGTCATAAGATGTGTTGATGTCGAACATGTCACGGAATCCTTTGAACGAAAGTTGATGATGTGAACTGTCGTCAAAGGCGAGAAACCTGCCATTGAGGCATGCAAATTTCAAGGTATTGATGATTCCTAGATCATCTTTCTAGATAATGAGTTGGAGTCGATAGAAAGTGATCTGTCGTAAGCAAGCTCACGACACGAAATCATAGATCAAGTTGAGGAAATTTAGTTGCAAGGACTGACTTAGGGATGGTCAAGATGAATGACAGACATTTTGCAGATGAATGGCTTATTTGCACTGAGCTCTTGAACACATAACGACACGACAGATGGTTTGGTGATGATTGACCCAAAGTTAATGCCCAGAAATCGGTTGGAGACTTTCAATATGGTTTGATCAACTGTTAGGTAAAGGTTTTCCCAACCCAGGTGAATGAAAGTGTCGTGTTCAAGAGTGGTTATAAAGTATGACAAACAGACTCACTTTTCTCTCTTTTCCCCCACCATTTCTGGCAAGTACCTCTTTATTTTTTACAAGCTTGAGGAGGATAACATATGCTTGATTATAAGCTCACCCTTCGGGTGAGTCCAACTTAGTTTAAATGCGAACCCTAAGAAGGAGTGGTTCGTTCCTGTTTGTAATGGAACAGGTCCTTTACTGTCGAATTTTAACGAGTCCAGTATAGGAGAAACTCGGCATTTTTCATTTTTAGAGAGTCTGGAAAAACTAAAGAAGACTCCAGGATTTGACTTTTTCGTAAATTTGTGTCTCCAAAGCCCGAAAAAGTATAAAATAATACTTGAGAGAACCGCTTGATCTTTTACGACCAAGGAGTACTTTTCGTTATTAGTGTCTTTGATCCGAAAAAGTAAAAAAGCGACCAAGGACATGTCGTTTTATAACCAATATCGAATTTGAAACGACAAAAATCCGGTGATCTTTTTATGTTTTTATGGTTGAGAAAGAGTTGTAAATCGACCGTCTTTTAATTCCGTTTTAACGAGTTTAAAAGAGAAACTTGGCAATATTTTCATGTTTTAGGAGTCAGAAAGGGCTTAAAAGGTGACTCTGGTTGAAAATGATCGATTTCGCCTAAATAATCCTGTTATCTTGCACAAAAACATGAACATTACTCATACCTGCTTGAAAGAGATAAAAATGTTGAAAAAATACCTTTTTAAAGTGAAACATAAACAAATTTACATTTATTTAGTCAAAAAACTTATAAAAAGGGATTTTTACAATTCATTTTTACCATTTGTGATGTGGAGAGGAAATAGTGCTTTTGCCTTGAAAACTTCCCGAGAGGATTGCGGAGAATCCAATCGTCAGAATCAGACGCCGTCTTCACCAGGTAATCCACATCATCCTCCTCTTGTTTTTCATCTGTTTAGTTTTTTATTTTAGTCCTTTATTTGATTTTTTAGGAGGGTTTTTGGGTGAAAAACCCGCGCTTGGGGTACGCAGGTCCACCACTACTAACCTGCGGACCCCGACTTTTTCTCCATTGGGAAAAAGGTCGGGGTTCGCACCTTCCCTTTAGATAGAGTGCGGTCCCACGCACTGTGTCTAAAGGCAGGGTGCGTACCCCGGCGCAAGGGTTGCAAACCAAGAATCCTCAAGATTGGACCAACAAAAAACTTTTCTAGCATGCTAAATATTCTTTTGGCTTGATGTAGGGAGTACACCATGCTGGATTGGAGAGAACGCGAGCACGAGGATGTGGATGCAGCCGCATGGAATCATCAACCTTCGCTTGATGCATTGAGGGCGTGCGGGCTGTACAAATACTGGGCCATTCTTGGCATGAGGGCTCAGGTGGAATTTTTGCAGTGGATGGTTGACAGGTGGAACATCCAGGACCGGTGCTTCTTGATTGGTGGCCACCAGCTCGAGATTGAGCCGGTGGACATATATTTTTTGACTGGTTTGCCTAAGAGAGGCGTTGATTTGACCCTGTTTGGGGCTAGGGCGGGTGGCTAGTCTGTCGATAGCCTTCGACTAGAGTACTGCAACAGGAAGTCTCGAGACAAGGGTATAGATATCAAATACATAATCCTTCCTCAACTAAAAGTAATTTCATTCACTGTTACTCGACTTTGTGGGGATGCTGCTTTACACATTGCCACCAGATCCCAGATGTCGATGGCAGTCGACTACTTTCAGGGCACCGTTTTCAACTGGTGCGATGCTGTGTTGGCCAACATGACGGGCCAATTGACTAAGGCCAAGAACGGGCGACTAAAGACTTTTGGATATGGTGCTATAGTCGTCATCTTTGGCCGGGAGCAGATTCCAATGCTCATCCCGCAGCACCTCACAGTTGTACCCGGGCATCCCCGAGAGCCTAGACTGATACGATGGGTTGCAGTTATGGCCCGTCATCTTGATGAGGGGACTGAGGTCATCCGGTTCAAACTTGAGTTCTTCTAGTGGTTGGAACATCAGGTCTTTTCTATCCAGGAATTTCCATATACTGGGATTGATTTTTGTGGCGACCCAGACATGGCTCTTTCTCCAAGAGAGCAGTGGGATGACTCAAGTAATCATTTTCAACTTTTCCTAATGTTAATTTTTATTTATTTTTATATCATCTCAAAACTGATAGTAATAATGTTTTGAAATGCAGATGTGGATCCATAGCGACCAACGCTCTCCGGCCTTTTGAGAGAAGGCAACCACTTGCACCAGCTCCAGCCCCACAGGATGAGTCAGCAGAGACCTTGGCTGAGTTGGAGAGTCACCTAGAGCGCCTGATAGGGGATATTCCTGAGACGAGCATAGACGACATTCCTCGTCGGCTTCAGCGCTATGTGATTGGAGTCCCAGGACCTTTTAGGTGGTTCCTTTGTAAGGTGGCTCGTGTAGTGGTTTCGTATCGAGATCATCACCAGTGATGGGATGATCGCTTATGTAGTCACATCTAACATTTTACTTTTTGTACTTATCATTTTTGTCGATCATAAGGTGTTTTTCAACCTATGATTGAAGACGATGTATTTTTTGACACACTCCTATATATATATGATATCGTTATTACTGGCTTGTATTGTTAAACATGTTATGAAATGTTTTTAAATTTACTTGTATGATTATCGTACATGTCTACTTAACACTAGAGAAGCAACTGCATCTGCTAATGTATTTAAAGATCTTGGAATATGCTGATATTCAATGTAATCAAATTCACGTTCCAAGAGACGCACTCTCAAAAATAATCTTAATAAAACTGGATTTCTAATGGCGTATAATCTATTAAGCTGTAATACAACGAGTTCAGAATCCAACCTCACTATCAAACTCCAAATCCCAAATGAAATAGATTCAGATAATAACTCCACCACTGCATTATATTCTGCAATGTTGTTTGTTGTTTGACTGAGGCTTACCCCATGTATAGATACTAACTTGTCAGAGGGCGAATAGATAACCCAAGCTGTGGAAGAAATGTTCCCTCTACTACGAAAAGCATCATCAGCGTAACCAATAAATGTTTGAAGAGGCGTCGACATCTGCGACATCAAATGTAAAACCAAGATAAGTAGGAATAACGATGAAAAAATAAATCTTTAAGCTAAGCACACTTTAATCTAAAACACACCAGCTAAAAGAAAAACTAACCTAACTAACGAATCTTCACACTCGATTTAAGCATAATATCTCTTCAGGTAAAGACCATTTCTGGGTTTACCTAAAGAGACCCCATCAAAGTCTACCAACTCATATGCCCCTTTTGCTAGCTTTCGCTTGACAACAAAAGGACCATGCCACATAGGCACGAATTTTCCAACGCCCAATTTATCATTCGCTTGATCGTACAAGAGGACTAAATCTCGTTCTGAAAAATTTCGAGGGGTTACATTTCGATCATACTGAGCCTTAATACGTTTGGCATGAGATTCGATCGCTAATGCAGCATCGCGTTGATTCTCATCTAGCTGAGCTAAGTATAATAAACGTCTTTCCTCTTCAGAAGTAGCTGGAAGTAATTCGATGGCCATTCGCAATGACGGGATTTCACATTCAATAGGTAGCACGGCTTCCAAACCATAAACTAGTTTGAAAGGAGTGAACCCTGTTGATGTTTTGACTGAGGTTCGGTATGCCCATAGCGCTGAGAATAACATGTTATGCCAGTTCAACCGATGGATCCCAATGATCCGTCGAATCGTGATGACTAGGACTTTGTTGATAGCTTCAACCAGACCATTAGCCTATGGATAATAAGGAGTTGAACTGTCATGACGCAAGCCAAGTTGGTCTCTAAGTTCTGTCCTCATAACTTTTTGAAAATGATGCCCATGGTCAGTGATAATCACTTGTGGAACACCAAACCTAGCAATTATATGATTGAATACGAAAATTGCAGCTGTTTTGCCGTCTGCCTCAAATGTAGGCATCACCTCGGCCCACTTAGTAAAATAGTCTACCGTGAGGATAATGTACGCATGCCCCCTCGGACGAGTGAGGGTTACATGTAATATAATCGATACCCCATTTTGAAAAAGGACCAACGGCAATTATAGGGTGAAGAGGAGCAGGTGGAGCGCGCATCTTTCGATCAAAATTTTGACAATTGTGACATTTTCGGACCACAGTAATACAGTCTTTAAACGAAGATGACCAGAAATAGCCAGCGCACAGGATATTTTGGGAAGTGGCATACCCAGACATATGACCGCCACATGCTCCAGAGTGACAGTCATTTAAGACCCTCTCGGCTTCCTCATGAGTGAGACAACGTCGAAAAATAGAGTCTGCCCCCAGGCAATAAAGAGTATCTTCAATAATTTTATATTGCTAGGATTGGAATCGGACTTTTCGATGGTCGGATTGTGAAAGATCGGGCCGAAAGGTTTGGGTTTGGAGATAAGTGATGATATCTCCATACCACAGATCTAAAGTGCTGATTAGAAACAAGGATTCATCTGCAATGCGCTCCTCCGCCACAGTTTCGGAATCAACACGGGGAAAGTCACACATAAGTTCCGCGAAAACTAAAGATTTCTTTGACTTGGATTTTTCAAAATCCAAATCAAACTCCTGCAAGATGGAAATCCATTTGGAGTACTTGCCCCCCAGCAATTGTTTGGTCAAAATGTAGATCATGGGGTTGCAATCAGAAATGACCGTAGTTTTGCGTAATAAAATGTAATGACGAAATCTTTGGACAACTGGAACAGCAGCCAACGCCAATTTCTCCACATGTGAATATTTTAACTCAGTGGGATTCAACGTGCGACTAAGGTAATATATCACATGTTCCGTACCGAATTCATCTTCCTGAACTAACACCATCCCAATGGTGGAATA
>APFE031666773.1:0-19010 GCA_000404065.3 Pinus taeda
TTATAGAAAATACAACAACTTTTCTTTAATCATATGGTAGACAGTGTATTCTATTAACCATAGAATTACTAAATAACACAACAATAAGGAAAGAAAATGCTCATTTAGTGATTACGATACACTAACCCTTATAATCAAAGTTAAATTCGTAAGATAGAGAAGTAAGTTATTTATATAGTATTGCAATTAAAAAGTGGAATGACCTAAATAGTTTTACACGCTCTGTACAAATGACTATAATAGTAAGACAATAAATAGATAGCTATTGGAATGTAGATCTAGATACAGATATTATGTAAGTGTTAATTGCAGAATTCAATTATAAAGACGACAAGATTCATAGAACTACTGGAATGGAAATACACAGAATAATTGTTTAGCATAGAAATATCTTCAACAAATGACTATAATAGTAAGACAATAAATAGATAGTTGTTGGAATGTAAATCTAGATATAGATATTATGTAACTGTTAATTGCAGAATTCAATTATAAAGACGACAAGATTCATAGAACTACTGGAACGCAAATACACAGAATAATTGTTTAGCATAGAAATATCTTGAATAAAGAAACTAAACTGAATTCCAAATCATCTTAGCTAAATATTTGCATGAAGAAGAGAAGGGTCCTCTCGGATGGAATTACAACTACAAAAAAAATTAACTTGATTCATTGCCAAACATTCAAATAGTTCAGATAAGTCCTGAAAACAATATTGCATAAATTAAATATTTTCAACAATAGAACACAGGCTGGTTCCCTTAAGTGGCTGTCTAGTGAAACAATCCTACGTGGAAATGAGAAACCTTCTATTCATTACAGAACGAGAGTATCCTCCCCAAAAAACTACCAAAAGAGCCTACACATAATTTTATTGGCAATTCATATGTGCTTCCTTAATTACATAATCAATGAAAAGATAAAAAAACTAAGCGAGTCGATGCGGAGTTTCTATCTCGACCATATGGGAAGTTCCATAACTTAACTCATGCTAGAGGTAATATGCCAACCTAGAAGGGCCAACAATGTCACCATGAGAAATTTAAGTTCTAATAAGGATCGACCTTCACTAACAATAATGCTATTAAACACTACATAGTTACCTGTCATGCAAACGAAACCCTAAATTTGGAAAAAATTCTGGGAAGATTGAACCGAACTGGTAAATAATTATAAGGGAGGATTTTGTTACCTGGAGGTGGTCAATTCCCACGGGAGGTAGCTTCCCTATCCATAGTGAATAAACTGTATGAGAAATGCTAAATAAAACTAAAGGATTTAAAACATGCAAGTTCAGAGGCATTCAGGAAGTTACCGTTCACAACCAAATCCTGAAATCAGTTGTCACCCATAGTGCTGGAAGTGCCATGGGGCTTTCCTGTGTAGCAACGACCAAGTGTTAACATAGCTCCAAAACCTCAGGCCAGTTTTACAGCAAACACTGCCATACAATCTATTAAGATTGTAGAACAATAATTTGAGGGTTTTACCTGGCCCTGCATTCACAACAGCTACCACTTCCATCATTTTCAGAGGATGTCCAAACAAACAAGAACCCTTATCAAGACATTGATATCTTACAAGACAATAAACCATTAAAGCATAGTAAACCCTTGTAGAATGATAAACCCTCGCGGAGCAGCAAGAAAACACATGAGTAGTGGTAACAATGAACCACACGGAGGCTAAGGACAAACAATTAGTTAGTGTTTGTAAACCTGATAGATCTCCACCGTTTGATTGCATGAGCCCAATCAATGACATCGACAACAAACAGATGGCGCAAGTAGCATACCCCATCTGGCCAACCATTCAACCTTACTCCATGTCTCCATGCCGTGTGGCTTCTAGTACAAAGGGTAGCAAGTCAACCTAGGTGAAGGGATAGGGGAATCACATGGCAGATCATTCACATTTAAATTGAAACCTTTCGACTTTAATGCCATTTGTGGGATTCATTAGATCCAAGCATGTCAAGTCTATAGACTCATGATTTAAAACAAATATAATTTATGTGACTACATATGATGAACCAATTACCAAGTTCTGGATGGGCATTTTTACATAGCAATTTTTTTTTATTATTCGTATGTGGTAAGTTAACTTAGGTATTGATCCAAATTGGATCCTAAACACTCTCTAAGTTTTCATGGCTGTTTCAAATTATGCCAAAAGATTCAAGTCTTAGAAAAATCAAGCTATCAGAAGATATCCTTGTGATAGTTGCAGTTGTGGCCAGAGCAGAGCAATGAGGACCCTCGATTGAGTGCATAGACCGTTGGCCCATGGTAATGCGCATTGCCACAAAATTGGAAAAACTAGAGGCAAATTCGAGAAATGGGGGTAGTTTTTGATCGTGCTAATCATGTATCATAGGGCGTCCCCCTCAGTGAAGGAAAGCCCCGAAGCGCCCAGACCCGAAAAGACTATGAAATGTGGAAAAGTAATGCTTTCAATTCTGTAGCACGAGATTCCACAAACCAGTAGGATATCAGAAGGCCTCGAGGTGGTAAGAAGTTTTGACTGAGTCCCGTACGATGCCACACATCGAGCAACATGTGTCTGATGGATGAGAGAGAAAACCGCTCGCATCGGATGGGTAAACGTCATGCAAATTACCTGCCTGATATGAAGGATGTCTGTAGGATCTACGGGGCCCAGATCAACGATGGAGGTGCATCCCGATAAATGACCAGATTTGGCGAAGTTATGAAGCAATATTATAGGGGATTTGAAGTCCGACGTGGACGATGATTTGACAAAAGAGTCGTGTTTCATGGGCAATATTGAAGTAAATGTAAATAATCGCCATTCAAATGCGATTCAAGGAATCTGACACACTCAGTTGGTTAGGAAACATGTGGCCACCTCCCTACGAGGCGTTACACAGTGATGATGACATAGACCAAAGGAATTCGAACGAACAGGAGCAGGAAACCAGAAATCTAGGAAGCGGAAATGAACAGTCAAAGAACAGACTCGCTTTAAAGCCATGAACTGATAGAAGAAGAGAGAGATAGCAAGAGAGGAGTTCGTTATACACAGAAGCTAAGAGTAGAGAACAGAGAAGAGAAGCCAAGCTGACCTGTAGGAAGCATCGAGCCAGAGAGAGCTAGGGAGAGTCAGAGAGTCTGTGCACTCCAAAGAAGGCTTGAGAGGTTCAAGCAGACTCCTCAACATAGGCCTATCATGTATGAGACCCAGATTGGGCTTATACTACTATGACCAATAGAGGTTGACTTTTAGTAAGGAGAGTCTGTGTACTCGAGTCCTACTAATTTTTATCTGTTTAGTGAGACTCAAATTGAGCTCACTGTTGTAAAAACTCTGCTCGAAAACATAATAGAGAGGCCACCACTGAAGGCTAGACTAGGAGATGTAGCCCAAGAGAATTGGGTGAAGTCCTTATTAAACTTGTCGCGTTTACATGTTTGACTGTTATGTTTTCTCTATTTGCCTAAGTGTCTATGTACTCTAGCAATCTTATTTATCCATTGCATAAAGTAACATAGGCACATCCATGCACATCAGTTTATAATACCTTTAATTCTTCGTCTTGGATAAATTCCAAATCAAGTGGTATCAGAGCTTAGCGTTACCAAGGTTAGACAAACTTGTGCTGGATTTTGTTGTTGAATGCTAACTAGATCAAAGCTTAGATTAGGAGAAGGAGAGTTGGTTGAAGCTAACCCAGAAATAGGAGGAGTCTATCCTAAGGGGAAAATTTCAGAAGAAATTCCCTTGGAATCAGACTCCCCATTCATGGATAGCTTTGTGACCATGAAATCCATGGTGGAGGAAATGCATAGAGAATTTAGGAAAAGTAAGGATGAAGATTCATCAAACTCCAAACAGGACAGAGGAGTAAAAGAATCTCTCCTCCATGACCACTCTAAAGGAAAAGGGAAAGAAGAAAAATTTCCCACACCTCCTAATAGCCCTGAAAATAAAAAGAAAGCATCTTTGATTAAATTAGATGTTAAATTTGATTTTCCGATATATGATGCAGAGTTGAATGCAGAGAAGTTGGATAATTGGATCAAACAGATTGATGTTCATTGCAGAGTATAGAGCACTGATTCAGACAAGAGTAAGTTTCAGCTGGCCAGCCTACGCCTTGGAGGCATTGCCTTGGTATGGTGGGAAGGCAGGACAGAAGCTTACATGAAGAAACTTGGTAAGATTCTTTCTATCTGGAGTGAATTTGTTTCTGCAATTAAAAATAAATTCTATCCACTAGCCTATATGCAACAAGCCATGATGAGCTAGAAACCTCTTCGCCAATTAAAAGGGTAAAGTGTACAAGGTTACACCCAAGAATTTAAGAAAAGAGCTTTGATTCTAGGAATTTATTTAGACTCACCTGAGACTCTGCTGAAGTATATAGGTGGTATACACAGCTACATGAGGCATGATATCCTCATGTTTAATCCCACTAGCATAGATGAGGTATCAGTTCAGGCTACACATCTAGAAGCGAGAGGTAAGAATGGGAACCCAGAAATTGGGGGATCATCTAAACCCACTGTAAGCAAGAATAGGGAGAAAAGAAAACAGAAATGGAAAGAGAGGAAGACAAATATTGTACAAAAGAGCAAGTCTTCATGCACTCACTGTAAGAAGGATGGGCATGATGATGAACACTGCTAGATTCTGCATCCGGAGCTGAAACCCAAGAAAAACGAGGGCAAAAGGAAGAAGACTGCTGCATCTATTCAAAAGGATTTGGGGTCAGACTCAGGAGATGAAACAACGATCGCAACCACAGGTATAAAAGGTAAAAATTCTGAAGTATCTACTAGTAATTCTGCTACTGATAATGAAGAAAATAAGAGGAAAAGGCATGAGCTTTTTCATATTTGAGTTATTTCCAATCATCAAAAGATTGATACTTTGTTTGATAGTGATTCACAAGTAAATTTAATTTATGAAGCAATTGTAAAGAAGTTGGGATTACTAACCACACCTCACAAGAAACCATATCCATTAGGTTGGTTATCTGATAAAGAAAAACTACAAGTGACTAGACAATGTAAACTTAAGTTTTCTTTTTGGTCAGCATTTATAGATGAGGTTGAGTTAGATATAGTTCATTTGGATATATGTGGAATTGTTTTAGGAAGTCCTTACTTGTATGATAGAAAAGATATTTTCTATAGAGCTAAGACCAAGTATCTACTAGTTAAAGATGGAATCGAATATATTGTAAGAGATCATAAGCTCAAGAATAATTATACTCTCATAAACTCAGGGCAGATGAAAAGAATTGTAAATTCATGCAAACAATTTTTACTGATGGTTGTAAAGGAAAAGAAACATGAAAAAACCAATGTATTTGAGGGTTGTGATGCTAAGCAGCAAGCTGATTTTGAAAAAGTCGTTTGAGAATATGATATATGATTTCAAGAACCTAAAGGTCTTCCATCCTAAAATGAAATAGTACATGACATTAATTTGCAGCAAGATGCTCCATTGCCTAACATTGGAAGGTACAGGTTGTCTACTTTAGAGAATGCAAAAATCAAGAAGTAGGTGCAAGAGCTGCTCAAGAAAGGGTTCATAAGGCCTAGCACATTGCCATGTGGGTCTCCAATTGTCTTGGTGAGAAAGAAAGATGGCTCATGGAGAATGTGCATTGATTACCAAGCACTAAATAAAATAACGATCAAAAATCATTATCCTCTTCCTAATATAGATGAACTATTAGATCAATTGAAAGAAGCTGTTTATTTTTCCAAGTTGGACTTGCATAGTGGATATCATCAGGTCAAAGTTGTAGAGCAAGATGCATGGAAGACTGCTTTAAAAACAAAGCAGATATTGTATGAGTGGCTGGTTATGCCTTTTGGCTTAACTAATGCTCCTCATACTTTCATGAGAGTAATGAATGATGTACTGAGACCTCTTATTGATGATTTTTTCATTGTATATTTAGATGACATTCTTATATTCAACGAAATGTGGGAAGAACATTTAAAGCATGTTAAGCAGACTCTAGATGTTTTGAAAAGAGAAAATCTTTATGTTAAGCTCTCAAAATGTGAATTTGGCAAAACGTCTTTGAATTATTTGGGTCATACAGTGCGGGTTGGTGCATTGAAGATAGATCCCTCTAAGGTTATAGTCATTGTAAACTGGCCTAAGCCCAAATCCGCTACATAAGTTAGAAGCTTCCTAGGAGCAGCACAATATTGGAGAAAGTTTATTTCTAACTTTTCCTTAATTTCAACTCCCTTACATGCTTTCATTGGGGAGGAAAATAGCAGAAAGCCTTCGACACCTTGAAAGAAAAGATTAGTACAGCACCAGTACTAGCATTGCTCGATCATCAAAGACCATTTGAGATTGAAATAGATGCCAGTGACTATGCCATGGGAGCAGTGTTGATGCAACACGGTAAACCCATATTCTGTCATTCTGAGACATTAATTCTGCACTAGTTAATTATCCCACATATGTTAAAGAATTGTATGCATTAGTACAGAGTGTGAAAAGTGGAAACATTAGTTAATGGGTAAAGAGATAGTTATACATACTGATCATCAACCACTTCAATATTTACACTCCCAAACTAAGTTGCAGCAATCAAGACACTATAGGTGGATGGATTTTCTACAATAATTTCATCTTGTCATTAGATATAAAAAGGGCATACATAATAAAGTTGCAGACATGTTGTCTAGACCGATCATAAATGCATCTACTATACTTAAGCACAATTCAGTATTGCATGAAAGCTACATTGAACAATATGCTCAAGATATAGATTTTAAAGATGTATATGTAACTTTAAGTCAAGGCAAACAAGTACTAGAATTGGATTATCATGTTAGGGACTAGCTCTTGTATCATTTTGGGAAGCTATACATTCCACAAAATGAGAGAGTAAAGATAATTCGAGAAGCACACACTTCTCTAATATCAGTTCATTTTGGGGTAAGTAAAACAGTTGCACAGCTGCAAAGATTTTGTTATGGGCTAAAAATGAATGAGATAGTTTCTAGATATGTGAGAGGGTGTACCATGTGTGCTAAAAGCAAATGCGGTAATAGAAAACTAGGCTTGTAAACTCCCCTACCAGTTCCTTCTCATCCTTGGGAAAGTGTTTCCATGGACTTTGTTGGAGGACTGCCTAAATCTAGGAAAGGTCGTGACTATTTATATGTTGTTGTGGATAGGTTCAGCAAAATGTTTATTTTAATACCTTGTAACAAACAAATTACAGCTGAACAAACTGCAAAGTTGTTCTTTCTTCATGTAGGGGTTCATTTTGGATTACCCACTTCCATTATATCTGATCGGGATACTCGATTTGTTGGTAAATTATGGTTGAGAATGTTGGAATTGATGGACACCAGACTGAAAAAGAGTACAAATTTTCATCCGCAAACAGATGGCTAAACAGAAGTGGTCAACATGACAGTGATCCAATTGCTTAGAGGCTATTGCAACAAGCATCCCAAGCTTTGGGATAAAAATTTATGTTATGTGCAGCAGGCTTACAATTCAGCTACACATTATTCTACATAGAGATCTCCTTTTGAGACCCGTTTTCGTTTCATACCAAGGTCTCCATTGGATTTTATCTTTGGTAAAGACATAGCAGTTGATGGACATAGTGATGTCGGTAAGGCAACCAAGTTCATTGAACAAATCCAAGAGATTCACCAGGCAACACAGGAATAGCTGGAAAAGAGCCAAGCCAAGTACAAGGCAAGGCATGACAAGCATCAGATGGAGCATAGTTTCCAAGTTGGTGATCAAGTTTGGCTGTATCTCAGCAAAGACAAAATGCAAGGTGAAGGTAAGAAGCTAAAGCAAGTAAGGTATGGACCTTTCAAGATACTTGAGAAAATCGTTGAGAATGATTTTCGCCTTGATTTACTAGCTTACATGCACATCTACTCGGTTTTTAATGCAGACAACTTGAGACTATTTGAACCTTGATTAATTGAAGATCCCAAAGAGCAGAGTCAATTGCCTTCTATTGATGATCTGTTGCCTGAATATCTTAATGAGTTATAGGAAGATACAGTTCTAGACAGGAAGGTGAGGACCACGTGCATAGGGGGTGTTGAGTACCTCAGGATTGGACTCAAAGGTTCAAAGCCAAGCAATGTGAAGTGGATAGAAATTGAGCAAGCAAGGAATCTATACCCTCACTTAATTGATGCTTAAAAGAAAACCAACTTTTGGTGGTCCAAAATATTTTTTAGTGAGAAGGCCATGTTCCAAATTAGATCCTAAACACTCTCTAAGTTTTCATGATTGTCTCAAATTATGCTAAAAGATTCAAGTCTTAGAAAAATCAAGCTATCGGAAGGAATCCTCGTGACAGTTGAAGTTGTGGCTAGAGCAGAGTAACAAGGACCCTCAGTTGAGCACGCAGATCATTGGCCCATGGTAATGTGCACTAGAACAAAATTGGCAAAACCAGAGGCAAAGTAATGCTTTCGGTTCGGTAGCGCAAGATTCCACAAACCAACAGGATATCAGAAGGCCTTGAGGTGGTAAGTAGTTTTGATTGAGTCTCACCTGATGCCACACACTAAGTGGCATGCATTCAACATATGAGAGAGAAAATGGCCTGCATTGGACGAGTAAACGTCATGCAACTTACTTGCCCAATATGAACGATGACCTAGGATTTGGTGGGGCCAGATCAATGGTGGAGGCACATCTTGATAAATGACCAGATTTGGTGAAGATATGAAGTAAGATTACAGGGGATTTGAAGTCCGACGTGGACGATGAGTTGGAAAAAGAGTTGTGTTTCGTAGAAAATATTGAAGCAAATGGAACTAACGACCATTCCAATGCAATTCAAGGAATATGACACACTCAGTTCGTTAGGAAATAGGTGGCCAGCTGCTTATGAGGTGTTACACAATGATGATGACGCAGAGCAGAGGAATTCGAATGGACATGAGCAGGAAACTAGAAAGCTGGGAAGCAGAAACAAATAGTCAAAGAACAGATTGGCTTTAAAGCCATGACCTAATAGAAGCAGATAGAAATAGCAAGAGAGGAGTTAGTTAGACGCAGAAGCTAAGAGCAGAGAACAAAGAAGAAAAGCTCAGCTGACTTGAAGGGAGCATCAAGCCAAACAGAGCCAAAGAGATTCAGAGAGTTTTTTCACTCCAAAGAAGGGTTGAGAGGTTCAAGCGGACTCCTCGGCATAGGCCTGTCATGTGTGAGACCCAAATTGGGCTTATACTACTATGACCAATAGAGGTCGACTTTTAGTAAGGAGAGTCTGTGTACTCGAGTCCTACTGATTTTTATCTATTTAGTAAGACTCAAATCTATCTCGCTGTTGTAAAAACTTTGCTTGAAAACATAATAGAGAGGCCACCACTGAAGGCTGGACCAGAAGACGTAGCCTAGGAGCATTGGGTGAACTCTTTATTAAACTTGTTGTGTTTACATGTTTGACTATTATGTTTTCTCTAACTGCCTCAGTGTCTATGTATTCTAACAATCTTGTCGATCCATTGCATAAAGAAACATAGGCACATCCATGCACATGAGTTTGTAATACATTTAATTCTTTGTCTTGGATAAATTCCAGATCAGGTATTACAAATGGTATCAGTGCTCAGATTCTTACACTCAGACTCTTTAGGATAGAAAATTATATGATTGTGCATGTAATAATATTTTTTCTTTTATCTTAAAATCTAATTAAATAAAACTAATATTTGAACACAGAGAAAGAGATAGCCTCCATACAAAAGACAAAATTCAAAGAAGTTTAGGACCACACAATACTTTGGAACCAACTTATGTAAATGTCAACCCTGACATTTGGATACAACTGGGAGAGGAGACTCGTTAGGATAATGAAGTTTTACTAGAGACTGTTAAGCAGTTACGTGCTGAGATGACCAATTTAAGAACGGATAATGAACGATTATGCCTGGAGCGAGAAATGATCCTTAGAAGTCCGTCTAATTGATAGAATCAGAGATACCCAGGCCCTAGTGTTGAGGACAAAGAAAAGACCCCAACCACCCAACATGGTCAGGATAATGCTGAGTTAGCGAAGAGACACAGGGAGGACGATGAAGGATGCTTAGATAATGTATCCCACTAGCACAAAGCAAAAAGACAAAAGTTGGAACCACAAGGAGAGCTCAAAAAGATTAAACCATCGCATTTTTAAGGGGAATTAGAAGAAGCAATGAAGGCTTGGTTAATAGATATGCGTAAGTATTTTCAGATTTACGAATACAAAGAAAAGTTGAAGGCATGATTGTTAGTATACCACTTAAGAGGGAAGGAAACGTTGTGGTGGGAAGTGGTCAAGATTGTAAGAAACATTGATGAAGAACAAGTGAAATGGAATGAATTCCAAAAATATTTTAAAGATAAATACCTAAATGAGTGCTACTATGATGAAAAAGCGAAACGAATTTCATGAATTAAGACTGGGAGCCTTGACTATGAATGAGTATGTAACTCGATTCATCTCCCTTTTGTGCTGTGTGCCTTATATGCAGGAGGAGAAAGCCAAGATTCAACGATTAGCTTACCCAATTTCATGAAGGAGAAAATTGATTTTGACTACCCCAAAACAACAGATGATGCAGTGTAGAAAGCCCACATATGTTACCAACAAATGAAACAAAAAAATGAAGGGTCTAGAGGAGGGACGCTTAAGAAGGAAAAGAATCTGATTTCAAGTAGACACCCGAAATTTTCTAATAACAGAAATTTACAGCAAAATTCTCTCCATAAAGCTCTAGTAAGAAGCCAACCCAATGTTGTCTATTCTAAAAATTGACAGTCATAAGGGGTTAATAAATTCAGTAATGAGGAACAGTCAAAATCGCTATTACGATGCTGGGGATGCGGAGAATCCCATTACTACAAAAGCTGTTTGCACAAGGCAAGGATAGAACAAATTGAAAACCTACAGGAAGCATCTACTATTGGGGAAGTGGCAAGAAATATACCTAGAATTAACGCTACCTTGGATGATCATCAAGCAGATTTTAAGCCTACCATGATTTAATGTGAAGGTACGACTGCTAAGCAACCTGTTTCATTTTTATTTGATCTCGGTGCTAGTTTAAGTTACGTTAGTCCTAAAGTGGTATAAAAGTGTCAACTACAGACAAGTAAATTCCCAAAATCTTAGCTAGTTCATCTAGCCATTGGGGAGAAAAGAAAGGTAGTCACCAAAATAGATCAGCACCCCATAATCATTTTCGGATAGCCCATTCATGTAAACCTCAATATTCTTCCTCTGAGATCATATGATGTTTTAATCGGAATGGACTAGTTGGAAAAATGCTAGTCTTTGGTTAATTGTAAGGAGAAAACCATTAGCTATTTCAAAATCAGGACAACGGAAGGAACTGCAAGGAATTAAGTCCAACACAAAACTATGCCCCATTACTTCCAGTCAGCTAAGAAGATGTATTAGGAAGGCTTGTCAAATATACGTGGCTCAAGTGGGATTTACCAAATCCAAGAATAAAATGACCTCCTTGGAAAATATTCCTGTCATGTAGGAATTCACGGATGTATTTCCCGTATCTATCTGTACTTTACTACCCAAGAGGGATATTGAATTCACCATTGAAATTATCTCGGGTGTAGCTCCGGTGTTTAAAGCCCCTTACTGCATGAGAATGCCTGAGTTGACAATAATCAAGATGTAACCTCAGGATCTTTTGGGTAAAAAATATATTCACCGTAGTGTGTCCCCTTGGGGAGCTGCCGTCCTATTTGTATGAAAGAAAGGCAGAACTTTGAGATTGTGCATCAATTATCGTCAGCTAAAAAAACTGACCATCAAGATCAAATATCCCTTGCCACATATTGATGATCTATTTGATCAAGTGCAAGGAGTGAAGGTTTTCTCAAAAATCGATTTAAGATCTCAGTATCACCAGATAAGGATAAAGGAGGACATCTATAAAATGACATTCCAGATTCGTTATGGTGATTACGAGTTCTTAGTATTGCCATTTGGCCTCACAAATGCCCCAACCACCTTTATGAGTTTGATGCATGGTATTTTCCAACACTATCTAGATAGGTTTGTGTTAATTTTTATTGATGATATTTTTATACACTCTAAAAATCAGGAGGAACACGAAGAACATTTTAGAATTGTACTACAAACATTACGAGAAAACCAGTTATGTGATAATTTTAGTAAATGAGATTTTTTCAAATATCAGAACCAATACTTGGGACATGTTATATTAGCTGAGGGGATAGAGGTAGACCTGGAGAAGATTAAAACCATTATGAAATAGACTGCTCCCAAGAATGTTGTTGATATTAGATCCTTTCTGGGTTTAACCAGATATTACCGTCGATTCATTGAAGGATTTTCAAAAATTTCCTTTACAGTGACTTATTTATAGAAGAAGGGATACACATTCCAATGGACAGAGGAATGCCAACAAAGATTTAAGAAATTCAAAAACCTACTTACCATTGCACCCATGTTAAAAGTGGTAGATCTGGAAAAATCCTTTGTAGTATGCACAAATGCAAGTAAGGATGGCATTGGTGGAGTACTAATGTAAGAAGGTAAAGTTATAGCTTACGAATCATGGAAATTAAAGGAATATGAGCAGCGATACTCCTCTTATGACCTTGAATTAACAACAATGGTACATGCACTCAAAATGTGGTGACATTACTTACTGGGGAAAAATTTCTGCTGCCGACGGATCATAGCAGCCTTACAAATTTCTTCAACTAGTTTGACCTTAATGCTAGAGAGACCAAATGGATAGCATTTTAAGTGGGTTCGATTTTGACATGAAGCGTTTAAAAGGAAAGGAAAATTGGGTACCTAATACACTAAGTAGGAAGGTACATTGATCTATGAGGTTCATATCAGCCAAGCATGCTCAAACATTCCAGTAATTATAGAGAAAGAATCTATCAAGGATGTATAATATACTTTTGCTTGGTAGCAAACAAAAGAAGCTTTGTTAAGAGGAGAAAAATCAAATTTCGACATAGATCACGATGACATCCTTACATCTAAAAATAGAATCTATCTACCTAATCAAAGTGTTGTTAAACAATTAATAATGGATGAATTTCACTGGAAACCTTATGCAGGGCATCCAAGTTACCATAAATTATTAACAGCTATTAAGAAAGGGTATTTTTGGCCCCGATTAAGGAAAGATGTCACAGAATATTTGTCCAAATGTTTGGTGTGTCCATTGGTTAAGGCAGAGCATCACCATCCTACGAGTTTGTTACAACCACTGACCATTCCAGAATGTAAATGGGAGACCATATCTTTAGACTTCATCACAAGTTTACCTCACACCAGCAAACAAGATGATTCAATCATCGTTGTAGTAGATAAACTAAGCAAAACCACACATTTTATACAGTGAAATCCACATACAAAACTGTTGAAATTGCGGACATATTTATGTAGGAAATATTTCGACTGGATGGTAATTTCAGACAGGGATGCGAAATCACATCCACATTCTGGAAAGCCCTCTTCTCAAGATTGGGTACCCAAATCCAGTTCAGCACGGCTTACCATCCCCAAACCGATGGACAAACGGAATGGGTGAATCAAGTATTGGAGGACATGTTACATATATTTGTAATGCAATATCCACATAAGTGGGAGGATTACCTTGACCTTGTGGAATTTGCATACAACAATGGACATCATGAATCACTGGTCATGAGCCCTTTTGAGTTATTGTATGGAAGGAAGTGTAGGGTATTGATGGATGGGAATAACCCTATGAATAAGTTAGCATTGGGCCCACACATGCTAGTGTAAATGGAGGAAGCCATTAATAAAGTTCAATAGAATCTAAAGGTTGCCCAAGATAGGCAGAAAATGTATGCAGATAAGAAAATGACGTACAAAGAATTCTAGTCAGGAGATCATGTTTATCTAAGAGTTAACCCCCGAAAAATTTCCTTACAGTGGAGGGGATGTGCTAAATTAGCACCCCGATACTATGAACCCTTTCAGGTCTTAGAACAAATTTGACCTATAGCCTATAAAATTGCATTGCCATGCCACATTCGAGTCCACAACGTTTTCCATATTTCGTTGTTAAAGAAATATATGTGAAACCCACAACATATAATAAAGTGGGAAAATATTCAGGTAACAAGTGAAAAGGTTTATATGTTTTGCCAATTGTTTTGAAGGAATATGAATATAATTACTGTATGTGGAGGTCAAACCGGAAGGAGAGTTTCTAGTAGAACCTCTTCATATTCTCAATCAGAGAGAAACCACCTTGTGGAGGTGAGTCATCACCTAGGTTAAAGTGCAATGGAAGCACTTTGGCCTAGATGAGGCAACCTGGGAAGAGGAAGAATTTATGTGAGAATCTTACCCATGATTATTTTCTTAAAATAGAAGGAACACTAGGGAAAATGTTATGCACATGGGGGTGGAGATGTAACACCCATAGCTCATTGTAAGGATATACTATGGTTATTAATTTGGTTTATGTTTTACTACATTAGTTTTTGTTATGTATTATCAAGGCTAGAAAGCCAAGTATTAAATTGTTACCTAATTGTGAGTGATTAGAAATGGAAACATTATTAATTAAAAGAAAACTGTTTACTACAATTACAAGAAATAGTTAACAAAAAATAGTTAATCCCCTGCCCTAGAAAGGGAGTTATAGGGAAAAAAATAAAGAACAAAAAAAACTATCCTAAACTCAATGGAAGGAAAAACCAGTGGAAAGTTGCAAATGAACAGTTAATGAAGCGCAGGACTTGAGGTTGGACCGTGGAGTCCAAAGGCCCAAGGCACTAACTGTAGATGGAAATTATTCCAACAGAGAAGGTGGTCAGGGGAGGACTTGGACGTAATTTCCAGGTTCATGGCTCGGAGGAGATACTTTCTGGAATTATTGAAAGTACTGGTGGAATAGATAAGTATTGCATTTAGTTTCTTTATAGAGTTAATAATAGCACACATAGGTTAACATTTAATGATAGAGTAAAATCATTAGGCTTGGACTGTCATAGAATAAATTATGGAATGAAAAACTATATTAAAAGTCATAAGTGTGATTATAGAAAATAGATCAAATTTTCTTTAATCATATGGTAGACAGTGTATTCTATTAACCATAGAATTACTAAATAACACAGCTAGAAGGAACAGAAATTCTCATTTAGTGGTTATGATACACTAACCCTTATAATCAAAGTTAAGCTGGCAAGATAGAGAAGTAAGTTATTTATATAGTACTGTAACTGAAAATGTGTGGAATGACATAAATAGTTTTACATGCTCTGTACAAATGACTACAATAGTAAGACAATAAATAGATAGTTGCTAGAACACAGATCTAGATACAGATATTATGTAACTGTTAATTGCAAAATTCAACTATAAACATGCAAAGAGTCATAGAACTACTGGAACACAGTTACACAGAATAATTGTTTAGCATAGAAATATCTTGAACAAAGAAACTAAACCGAATTCCAAATCATCTTAGCTAAATATTTGCATGAGGAAGAGAAGGGTCCTCTAGGCTGGAATTACAACTATGGCAACAATTAACTTGATTCATTGCCAAACATTCAAACAGTTCAGACAAGTCCTAAAAACAATATTGCATAAATTAAACAGTTTTAACAATACAACACAGGCTAGTTCCCTTAAGTGGCAGCCTGGAAAAATAATCCTATGCGGAAAAGAGAAACCTTTTATCAATTATAGAACATGAGTATCCTCCCAAAAAAAATACCAAAAGAGTCTACACAGAAGTCTATTAACAATTCATATGTGCTTCCTTAATTGCATAATCAACAAAATGATAAAAAAAACTAAACCAATTGACGCAAAGTTTCTATCTCGACCATATGGGAAGTTCCATAACTTAATTCATGCTAGAGGTAAGATGCCAACCTAGAAGGGCCAACAATGTCTCAGTGAGAAATCTAATCTCTGATAAGGATCGGCCTTCACTAAAAATAATGCCATTAAACACTGCATAGGTACTTGTTAGGCAACCGAAACCGTAAATTAGTAAAAACTTATGAGAAGATTGAACCAAATTGGTAAATAATTATAAGGGAGTATTTTGTTACCTAGAAGTTCTCAATTCCTGCAGGAGGCAACTTCCTTGTCCACAGTGAATAAACTGTATGATAAATGCTAAAGAAAACTAAAGGAATTAAAATGTGCAAGTTTAGAGGAATTCACGAAGTTACCATCCACAACCAAATCCTGAAATCGACTGTTGCCAATAGTGTTGGAAGTTCCATGGGGCTTTCGTATGTAGCAGCGGCCACATATTAACACAGCTCCAAAATATCAGGCCAGCTTTACAACAAACACCTCCATACAATCTATTAAGACTGCAAAACAATAGTCCGAGGGGTTTACCTGACCCTCCATTCAAAATAGTTACCACTTTCATCATTTTTAGAGGATGCCAAGACAAAAAATAACCATGATCAAGACATTGAGCTCTTACAAGATAGTAAACGCTTACAACATAGTAACCCCTTGAAGAACGATAAACCCTCATGGAGCAGTAAGAGGCTGATGAAAAACAATTAGTTAGTGTTTGTAAACCTAATAGATATCCACCATCTGATTGCATGAGCCCAATCAATGGCATTGACAACAAACAGATGGTGCGAGTAGCATACCCCATTTGGCTAGCACATTCAGCCTTACTCCATGTCTACCTGCCATGTGGCTTCAGGTACAAAGGGCAACGGGTCAACCTAGGCGAAGGGACAGGGAAATCACATGGCAGACCATTCGTATTTAAATTCAAACGTTTTGACTTTAATGCCATCTGCAAGATTCATTAGATCCGAGCATGTCAAGTCTACGGACTCATGATTTAAAATGAATATAATTTATGTGACTATGCATGATGAACCTAATACCAAAGTCTCGGATGGGGATTTTTACATAGTAATTAATTTTTTTATTATTATTCGTATTTGGTAAGTTAACTTAGGTGTTACATTTTTAATTCTATAGCTCTCAATATGATGATATGATAGACTATTATTGTGAGCCTTCATTATGACATTGAAGGTTCACAATGAAATTGAAGAAACATTTTTATGGTTTATAACCTCTATATTCTCCCACTATTATACATGCTAGATACACCTATTTCATAAATGTCACAAAATTGGTGATTACGACATGTCTCAAGATACTTGAAACCATGCACTTAGGAAAACCAATGGTTCACCCAACCTATCAAGCTAAAACCCATTACCTTTGATAAAAAACCATGCAAGACTTTAATCTTTAACACTGTGTCATTATTTCCCATTACCTTTTATAAAAAGCCATGCAAGACTTTAATCTTTAACACTGTGTCATTCTTAAAATATATAATAATAACTAATCTATAAGAATTTTAATAAAATAAATATTTCTTTAAAATATCTAGTGATAACCGATTAATTATTTTGAATGAATAAAAAATTATTAATTATAAAGAAGTATTATAACTCATTTATAATCACATGAGTTATAATGTTGAAAAGAAATAACAACACAAATTTGTAATATTCATATTATGAAATTAAATTATAAACATTATGAAATAAAATATTCATATTGCAATATTGAGGTTGAAAAGAATGAATAGATGAAGTTGTCTTTAGTGTGAATTTTTGGAGTTTTCGGTGCCACAATCAGGTAGAAAAATTAGAGGTAAAATTTTGATTTGTGTTATTTGAACTAGTTTTTCTATTGTATATATGGATTGAGCACCGTGAAAAACCCTTAGGGAAATTCTATTTTGCAAGGGTTACCAATCAAGCTTGTGATTTCAATGAATTCTTGTTGAATTTTGAAGGATATTAAATAAACACACATAAATATACTAGAGACAAAATATTAGTCGAAAGGCCTCAACCTCAATGTATTTCTCCCATAATGTTATTGTACAAAATCATGATAATAATACAAATATAAATACATCAGGAAATTTGTCTCAGGATAGTGCGTCTATCGTGGACACTTTGGTTGAGAAGATATTTCAACCATACATTAATCTAGGAGCCTAACTAGTTGGAGATAATCGCTCAACCAATTAGGCCTAAACTGACTCACAATTGTGAGTAACAAACTAAATCTAGAAAGGTAGATATAAATCCTAAATTCCATGGTTTTAATTAATTTAATTATTTTGGACTTAAAATTGTTTCCATCACATGAGAGTGAGGCTAACATTCCCCCCCTTCAATCATAAGTCCAAAATAAGAACTAGGAACCATCTTCCAAGTTCTCATGCTAAAGTTGTTGATCCTCAATGAAAAACTACCTAAAAAACTGCCAAACTAGATGCTAAAAAAACTCAAATCTGAAGAGAACATGAATCAAATGTAATTATGATTCCTTTCTGAAAGTTTCTTGACAATTCCATCAAGTTCCAAGCTAAAAAAGGATCCATTTGTCCTTCAATACACATCCTTTGTCCACTGACAAAACTTTGAGAATGCCCATTGACTTCTTTAATGTTGACCGCCCACTAGCTTCTTTGATGTTGATGAATGCCCACTAGGTGTTGATGATGATCACCTACTGGTTGAGTTGTTTATGATTATGTTGAAACTTCGTACTACTGTTGTTGAAAAATGCTCACTATTGCTGTTGAAAAATTCTCACTATTGATTTTGTTGTTGACTGCCCATAGGTGAATTTGTTGATGCTCACTAGCTCTATTTGATGAAGAATGCTCACTGGATGCTTTTACTGATGTTTTTGAGACTTCCAATCTGAAAACCACCTTCAATTACATTATCATTTACCCCCTTTCCCAGCTGAAAGGAGATACAATCATCTACACTCGATTTCTAAACTCGGCCCCTTCAGGTGTAGGAGAGTTTCACTATTGTACTCCCACTTTCAAGTGCATGAGAGTACCATTTTCATTTGACTATTAGTTGCAATGGTTGTCTTCATGTGAGACTGAATCCTTTGGTAAGACATAGAAAATTATTTGAATGTAGATGACCACTTCCAAGGATCAATT